>OX632357.1:2656959-2799459 GCA_951751655.1 Ophion costatus | reverse complement strand
ACGAAAATGTTCCGTCTCCCTTTGGGAAAAGGTGATCGGCCTCTGCCGCGACGAAAAAATCCGACGTGTCACGATAGGACGGTCGGTCGGTCCACACTCGGGATACCCGACGAAAATTTTCCGTCTCCCTTTGGGGAACGGTGATCGGCCTGCGCCTAGACGAAATACAACTAACTGTCCCAATTGGCGGGTCGATCGGTCCACGCTCTGGAATTCCTACGAAAATGTTCATTCAGCCCCTGAGAAAAAGGGGATCAGCCTGCGCCTCGTCGAAAACGTTTACCTGACCCGATAGGACGGTTCTATCGTTCCACACTCGTGGTACTGTACGACAATGTTTCATCGCCCTTGGGGAAGAGGCGATCGGCCTGTGCCTCGGCGAAATGATCCTACATGCCTTGATAGGTGGGTCTATCGGTCCGCACTCGGGATACTCGACGAAAATGTTCCGTCTCCCGTTGGGAAAAGGTGATCGGCCTGCGCCTACACGATGGACTTCGAATTGTCCGGAAAGGCGGGCCGATCGGTCCACACTCGGGAATCCCTACGAAAATGTAATGTCAGCCCTTGTGAAAAAGGTGATCGGCCTGTGCCTCGTCGAAAACGTTCTGTCTCACCTTATTGGACGGTTCTATCGTTCCATACTCGTGATACTGAACGACAATGTTTCATCTCCCTTGAGGAAAAGGCGATCGGCCTGTGCACCGGCGAAAAGATTATACATGTCTCGATAGGTGGGTCTATCGGTCCACACTCGGGATACCCGACGAAAATGTTCCGTCGCTCTTTGGGAAAAGGTGATCGGCCTGCGCCTACACGAAGGATTCTAGTTGTCCGGAAAGGCGGGTTCATCGGTCCACACTCGGGAATCCCTCCGAAAATGTTCAATCAGCCCCTGGGAAAAAGGTGATCGTCTTGTGCCTCGTCGAAAACGTTCTACCTGACCCGATAGGACGGTTCTATCGTTCCACACTCGTGATACTAAACGACAATGTTTCATCTCCCTTGAGGAAAAGGCGTTCGGCCTGTGCCTCAGCGAAAAGATTCTACATGTCTCGATAGGTGGGTCTATCGGTCCACACTCGGGATACCCGACGAAAATGTTCCGTCTCCCTTTGGGATAAGGTGATCGGCCTGCGCCTACATGAAGGACTTCTAGCTGTCCGGATAGGCGGGTCGATCGGTCCACACTTGGGAATCCTTACGAAAATGTTCAATCAGCCTCTGGGAAAATGGTGATCGGCCTGTGCCTCGTCGAAAACGTTCTACCTGACCCGATAGGACGGTTCTATCGTTCCACACTCGTGATACTGGACGACAATTCTTCATCTCGCTTGGGGAAAAGGTAATCAGCCTGTGCCCCGGCGAAACGATTCTACATGTCCCGATAGGTGGGTCGATCGGCCCACGCTCGGGTTACCCTACGATAATGTTTCATCACTCTTGGGTATGAGGTGATCGGCCTGTGCCGCGACGAAAAAATCCGACGTGTCACGATAGGACGGTCGGTCGGTCCACACTCGGGATACCCGACAAAAATTGTTTGTCTCCCATTGGGAAACGGTGATCGGCCTGCGCCTAGACGAAATACTACTAACTGTTTCGATTGGCGGGTCGATCGGTCCACGCTCGGGAGTCCCTACGAAAGTGTTCAATCAGCCCCTGGGAAAAAGGTGATCGGCCTGTGCCTCGTCGAAAACGTTCTACCTCACCCGATAGGACGGTTCGATCGGTCCGCAAACTTGATACTGGACGAAAATGTTTCATCTCGCTTGGGAAAAAGGTGATCGGCCTGTGCCCCGGTGAATTGATTCTACATGTCCTGAGAGGTAAGTCGATCGGTCCACACTCGGGATACCGAACGATAATATTCCATCTCCCTTGGGTAAGACGTGATCGGCCTGGGCCGCGACGGAAAAATTCGACCTGTCACGATAGGACGGTTGGTCGGTCGACACTCGGGAAACCCGACGAAAATGATCCGTCTCCCTTTGGGAAAAGGTGATCGGCCTGCGCCTACACGAAGGACTTCTAGTTGCCCGGAAAGGCGGATCGATCGCTCCATACTCGGGAATCCCTACGAAAATGTTCAATCAGCCCCTGGGAAAAAGGTGATCGGCCTGTGCCTCGTCGAAAACGTTCTACCTGACCCGAAGGGACGGTTCTATCGTTTCACACTCGTGATACTGGACGACAATGTTTCATCTCCCTTGGGGAAAAGGTGATTGGCCTGTGCCTCGGCGAACAGATTCTACATGTCCCGATAGGTGGGTCGATCGGTCCACACTCGGGATACCCTACGGTAATGTTTCATCTCCCTTGGGTATGAGGTGATCGGCCCGTGCCGCGACGAAAAAATCCGACGTGTCACGATAGGACGGTCGGTCGGTCGACACTCGGCACAGCCGACGAAAATGTTCCGTCTCCCTTTGGGAAAAGGTGATCGGCCTGCGCCTACACGAAGGACTGTGAATTGTCCGGACAGGCGGGTCGATCGGTCTGTTACGTCATGACCCGCTGCATCGCACTCACCGCATAATCCCATCAACACTGATCGATACGAAGAACATCAAGCAGGGAAACGAAAGCCTTTTCTGCACCGCAACAATTATTAAGTCACCCCGATTCTTGTATTACCGGCGCAAAGCCTACACAAGACTCCACTCCAGCCCACGATAAAATACCCGAGGACCAAGATGCCACGGGGAGATCATCTCTTCAACTGACCACCCCACGAAATTTCGCCGCCCATGGCGCATGCCCAAGCCTACAAGAGGTATCCGAATATTCTATATGAAAACTGCCGGCACCAAGAAGGTACGTTTTGCTGTTAAAAGCTAAGATCAATATCCAATAATCGTAAAATCCGGAATACAAGCAAAATTCACAACGCGCACGGCAACGAAAGAGTCACCGCTGAGTCAGGCCACCCCTCGGTGGGTTAAACGGGGAGGCACCACCCAGACGACATAAGGACCACCCACAGCACAGCATCCAACCGAACCAAAGAAGTGGCACTCCTCTCCCACTTCCTTTTACTGTCCAAAAATCATAAACCCGGGAATACAAGCGGTATCCGCCACGCGTATCGCGACGGGAAGGTCACCCCTGAGCCATACGTACCAGGGATACGAAGGTCCTTCAAGAGCGCCGACGCGTGGAAGTCCTTTCGAGAAAAGACCACCCCCAAAAAGGGGAAATAAACGGAAGGACCGGGAACGAAACCGCGCAGTCTTCATCGGGGACGCAGTCTTCATCGGGTACGCAGTCTTCATCCGAAGCGCAGTCTTTATCGGGTACGCAGTCTTCGTCGGGTACGCAGTCTTAATCCGAAGGGCAGTCTTAACTTCAGCTCCGTGGCCGTCGCTACGCAGAAGTCAGTCACAGTCAATCTCCAGTCTTAATCGTTCGAGTCTCCATCTCGACCTCACAGTCGAAGTGTCAGTCTCCATCTCGACCTCACAGTCGAAGTCTCAGTCTCAGTCTCAATCGCAAACCCGAAGATCAAGTCTTCGTGAACAACCAGTCCAGCACTCACCGTCTCAGTCTCAGACTCAACCTTACGGCTAAAGGTACCGTCACCGAAGTCTACTAGTCAAAATCCAACAAGCCCACTGTACGTATCGTCCAGTCGTGTTTCAACTTCCAATATCGGTCAAAGACTCTCCTCAAAAGAAGTCTCAACCCATCGCGAAGTGTTCAATTGCCAAATCTAAAACCCTTACACCACCACCGTATCTTTCGACCTCAAGACTCAGCAACATCTATTGAATTATTGAGTACATCTAAACCACAACCGCTGTAATCAGTGGCCGCCAAGAAAACTATATTCCCACCTTAAACATTACAATCATTTCGACTATTTAATCGTGTGTAAATGTTGTAACTATTTAATCTCGTGAAACCATTGCGCGAACACTAGATACCGTTCGCCATACGTGTTAATGTCGTAACTATTTAATCTCGTGTAGCCATTGCGCGAACACTAGATACCGTTCGCCACACGTGTTAATGTCACAACTATTTAATCTTCATGTAATCATTGTGTGAACATTATAGCTTCGGGACACTGTAACCACCATAATCCGAATGATAAAACGATACCTCCGGTAAACGAATTTATAACCACGATTATTAAACGATCATTGCAACGAACGGAACATACGGCGAATTATCCGCAAATAAATGGAGTAAGCAAAGCATTCATGCAAAAGTCTCGCATTATTCGATTTTCTTCGGGGTTCAACGCATATCCAACCGTCATTCTTCCCATATCAAAGATGTGACTTCCGTCCCTGGGTAAAGGACTTAATTGTCTTGACCCGAAAGCGAAGTCAACACCGTGTTGCGTCCTCTCTAAGATTCGATAAGTTCACGGGGACGTAACAGGTCTACACTTGGGAATCCCTACGAAAATGTTCAATCAGCCCCTGGGAAAAAGGTGATCGGCCTGAGCCTCGTCGAAAAACTTCTAGCTGACCCGATAGGATGGTTCTATCGTTCGACACTTGTGATACTGGACGACAATGTTTCATCGCGCTTGGGGAAAAGGTGATCGGCCTGTGCCCCGGCGAAACGATTCTACATGTCCCGATCGGAGGGTCGATCGGTCCACACTCGGGATACCCAACGATAATGTTCCATCTCCCTTGGGTAAGAGGTGATCGGCCTGTGCCGCGACGAAAAAATCCGACGTGTCACCGTAAGACGGTCGGTCGGTCCACACTCGGGATACCCGACGAAAATCGTCCGTCTCCCATTGGGAAACGGTGATCGCCCTGCGCCTAGACGAAATACTACAAACTGTTCCGATTGTCGGGTCGATCGGTCCGCGCTCGGGAATCCCTACGAAAATGTTCAATCAGTCCCTGGGAAAAAGGTGATCGGCCTGTGCCTCGGCGTAAAGATTCTGCATGTCCCGATAGGTGGGTCGATCGGTCGACACTCGGGATACCTGACGATAATGTTCCATCCCCCTTGAGAAAAAGGTGATTGGCGAAATTATCGTACATGTCCCGATCGGAGCGTCGATCGGTCTACACTCTCCGAAAAAATCTAGCTGAAAATTTTTCTAAGTTGAGCGATGAACGTATTTTTTTTTTCACTTTTCCGCTCCGATCGCTGCAATACTGAAGTCTAAACGACAAAATCAATGAATGTTCGGCTATAAAATATTTTCAGTCAAGTAATGCGCGGCGAAAGATTTCTTTGTCCCACTTCGAACGACGAAAAATTTTCAAAGTCCCGATGAAAAGTCTATTTTTGATAATTATCTTACTCTAGTATTTTGTTTGCAAAGTTAAAGTTCAAAACACCGATCGAGGTCCGGTCCGCTGGATGAAGATTTTCCCGCCTTGAACCTGTGTATAACACCGTGCCGCGCCGAACCGCAGGCCACACAGCTCGTATCTGTAAGGGAGTCGAATCGACGCCCGTCGAGACCTCCTGAGACGATGTGTAGGTACTGCATGTAACACAACACTACCACGAGTCGGTGTCTCTGACCGAATGGCTCTTATGTGGTATCGCGTTTGGCGACAAACCGGTATATTTATATTACGTACACTGAGCATCAACTCCATCCAAAAAATGGGAAAAATTCAGAGGAGGCGCATTTGTTGCGATCTCCACGAAACTCGGCAAGTGCCATACGAGGCACTATTGAAGACTGAGAAAAATTTTCTAGCGTTCACGAGTTAAGAAATAAATAAGAGCGTGGCTGAAAAACCACCAGTAATCTGCTTCGTACAGACGTTTTCTGCTGCAAACGGACGAAGTTTTGCCGAATCATTGAAGTTTTCATTGATTCTCCATGGCAAAACTAAATACAGAAATATGAAACGAGACTGCGAGGGATGAACACATGCTCTGCACCTAAAGTGGAGAGTTTGTACGGTGATTCCCGAGTCTGAAGAAAAATCGTTGACATTACGTCGTCTTCGATAATAAAAATCAGAATTATATTGTGATTGAGAAAAATCGTATCTCTCGCTAGTACGGACAAACACACTAGTCTGAGCGTGTAGAACACAGAGTTAGTAGAGCTCTCGTAAAATTTCCGAAGCTCCCTGGTTGATCCTGCCAGTAGTCATATGCATTTCTCAAAGATTAGGCCATGCATGTCTCATTACATGCCGTACTGAGGTGAAACCGCGAATGGCCCATTAAATCAGTTATGGTTCCTTAGATCGTACCCACATTTACGTGAATAACTGTGGTAATTCTAGAGCTAATACATGCAAAGCAGAGTTCCGACCAGAGATGGAAGGAACGCTTTTATTAGATCAAAACCAATCGGTGGCGGGCTTGCCCGCCCGCCGTTTACCTTGGTGACTCTGAATAACTTCGTGCTGATCGCACGGTCTCGTACCGGCGCCGCATCTTTCAAATGTCGGCCGTATCAACTGTCGATGGTAGGTACTGCGCCTACCATGGATGTAACGGGTAACGGGGAATCAGAGTTCGATTCCGGAGAGGGAGCCTGAGAAACGGCTACCACATCCAAGGAAGGCAGCAGGCGCGCAAATTACCCACTCCCGGCACGGGGAGGTAGTGACGAAAAATAACGATACGGGACTCATCCGAGGCCCCGTAATCGGAATGAGTACACTTTAAATCCTTTAACGAGGATCCATTGGAGGGCAAGTCTGGTGCCAGCAGCCGCGGTAATTCCAGCTCCAATATCGTATATTAAAGTTGTTGCGGTTAAAAAGCTCGAAGTTGAATCTGTGTGTCACGATGTTGGTTCACCGCTCGCGGTGTTTAACTAGCATGCCGTGAGACGTCCTGCCGGTGGGCTTAGCTCTTAACCGGGTGGTCCAACTAATATCCCATCGTTGTGCTCTTCATAGAGTGTCGAGGTGGGCCGGTACGTTTACTTTGAACCAATTAGAGTGCTTAAAGCAGGCTATTTTCGCCTGAATACTGTGCGCATGGAATAATGGAATAGGACCTCGGTTCTATTTTGTTGGTTTTCGGAACCTCGAGGTAATGATTAATAGGGACAGATCGGGGCATTCGTATTGCGACGTTAGAGGTGAAATTCTTGGATCGTCGCAAGACAGACAGAAGCGAAAGCATTTGCCAAAAATGTTTTCATTAGTCAAGAACGAAAGTTAGAGGTTCGAAGGCGATCAGATACCGCCCTAGTTCTAACCATAAACCATGCCAGCTAGCGATCCGCCGAAGTTCCTCCGATGACTCGGCGGGCAGCTTCCGGGAAACCAAAGCTTTTGGGTTCCGGGGGAAGTATGGTTTCAAAGCTGAAACTTAAAGGAATTGACGGAAGGGCACCACCAGGAGTGGAGCCTGCGGCTTAATTCGACTTATCACGGGAAACCTCACCAGGTCCGGACACCGGAAGGATTGACAGATTGACAGCTCTTTCTTGATTCGGTGGGTGGTTGTGCATGGCCATTCTTAGTTGGTGGAGCGATTTGTCTGGTTGATGCCGATACCGAACGAGACTCTAGCCTGCTAAATAGGCGTACTTTCTGGTATCTTGAAGGCCCCCGCTTCTGCCGGGTGGTTTTTACAACCGACGTACAAACAAATCTTCTTAGAGGGACAGGCGGCTTCTAGCCGCACGAGATTGAGCAATAACCGGTCTGTGATGCCCTTAGATGTTCTGGGCTGCACGCGCGCTACACTGAAGGAATCAGCATGTCTTCCCTGGTCGAAAGGCCCGGGTAACCCGATGAACCTCCTCCGTGCTAGGGATTGGGGCTTGCAATTATTCCCCACGAAAGAGGAATTCCTAGTTAGCGCGAGTCATAAGCTCACGTTGATTGCGTCCCTGCCCTTTGTACACACCGCCCGTCGCTACAACCGATTGAATGATTTAGTGAGGTCTTCGGACTGGTCCGCGGCAATGTTACGGCATTGCCGATGTTGCCGGGAAGATGACCAAACTTGATCATTTAGAGGAAGTAAAAGTCGTAACAAGGTTTCCGTAGGTGAACCTGCGGAAGGATCATCAACGTACCTCGCTTGCACAAGCACAGCGAAACAAAGTGTACGAAGAAAAAATCCCGACGGTGTCGAGAAAGGTGCTGACGCATCGCACTCGCATCCACTGGTCGAGGATAAAATATTACATGAACTAATATTGTGGCACATCTGTTGATGTACTTCCGACGCCGCCGGGGTGGGTGTATCTGCCTCCTCACGCGAGGCACAAACGCCAAATGTGGATGAACGCGTTTTAGCGCCGAGTTCTCAATTTCCGATGGTAGATGCGCGATCGTATTAGTCGCTTATGTGTCTCTCGGAGCCCGTTGTCGAACTCTCGCCTATTGTGCCTGTCCACTCGATCGAGGGACAAGCGCGCGTGCGCTCGTCCCCTGCAATTCCGTGACGGAAGATTCATTCTTCGTGGGCAACCTGCATCCGAACGGCAGCATGGAAAGTCGTCGGAGATAGCTGCAAACAAACATTTTACGATGTTATATTGCTCTTCTTCGTGTCTTCCTATCTCCTTCGTTCGAGGATCGAGTCCGTGACTCCCTGTTGTTTGATATGCAACCGATGTGCGTCACGGTGTACCCGTCGAGTCCGAGGTTTTGGAGAGAAATTCGCGCCCTATCGTGCGAATGAGCTCTCGATTCGGATCCCTTGTGGTCCGACTTTCGTCCGGTTTGCTGTCGCTGTCACGTGGCTGCCGCTTCGTGTGCCACAGCGCGCGCGAACGGCTGTCGCGACTGACTTGGCGGCTCGAGAGTCGCGCTTCACAGCGGGCGCTCGGAAAGTCTTGATCCGCGGCGAATTACCATTTGTCGGTATGTGAAGGCGATGCCAGTCGTACGTTTGCGCGCGCGGTTTCTCATTCTGACCGGCTTGTGTTTTCACGTCGTCAAGATTCTGTCGACAAAGACAAGTTCGAAATGAAACCAGTACATTATTGATTACCCTGAACGGTGGATCACTTGGCTCGTGGGTCGATGAAGAACGCAGCTAATTACGCGTCAACTTGTGATCTGCAGGACACATGAACATCGACATTTCGAACGCACATTGCGGTCCACGGATACAATTCCCGGACCACGCCTGGCTGAGGGTCGTTTACACAAAAGAAACTGCTCTTCCTTCCTGGCAGAGCGATCGGTGTGAACGTTCTTTCACAAAGATGCACACCCCGCGCGCGCGCATTATCTCTCCTCCGCCCGTTTGTGTGTCGCGAATATTTTGGCCGCGAGAGCGGTGGTATACGGACAAAACAATCATTTTGTAGTACTTCACCGCGATTCTTTGAGAGATTGAGCGATATGCTGAATCGGAGCGAGCCGATCGCGTGATGTCGAGAGCAATGGAAACTCACAGAGCTCCAAGCAAAGAGCACGGGTCTGCCACCGTGTATTCGTGTGAGCGTGTACCTTGCGAGTCGCTGTTCGTCGTATTAAAACGCGTCGCTCACGGCCGGTCGATCGAGTCCCAGGGCTACTTGTAGTTTGAAGGACAGATACGACTGCGAAGCCGTGTGCACGCTGCGTGAACTAACCAGGATTTCCTTAGTAGCGGCGAGCGAACAGGAAATAGCCCAGCACTGAATCCCGCGGCACTGTCGCTGGGAAATGTAGTGTTTGGGAGGATCCACTTATCCCGAGGCGTATGCCCGAGTCCAAGTCCATCTTGAATGGGGCCAATTACCCGTAGAAGGTGCCAGGCCTGTAGTGACCGGGATGCGTTTCGGGAGGGTCTCTCCTTAGATTCGGGTTGCTTGAGAGTGCAGCTCTAAGTGGGTGGTAAACTTCATCTAAGGCTAAATTCGACCACGAGACCGATAGCGAACAAGTACCGTGAGGGAAAGTTGAAAAGAACTTTGACGAGAGAGTTCAAGAGTACGTGATACCGTTCAGGGGTAAACCTGAGAAACCCAAGAGATCGAATGGGGAGATTCATCGTCAGCGGTCCAGGCACGTGCGCGGTTCGTGATGCCATAAGACTTCGGCCTTGAGGTACACGTCCGTGTGGTTTTTTGCCTGGCATTGTCGGCGTGCAATTCTCCCCTAGTTGGACGTCGCGACCCGTTGGGTGTCGGTCTACGGCCCGGGTGGGAGCCTGTCCCACCCGTGTGTGTACGACGCTTCACGGCGTCATGTGGCTGATAGATTCCCGTTTGTCTCGACCAGCTGCCCGGCGGTACTCGCACGGTATCGAGCCGCAAATTTGAACTGCGTCCGGCCCGCCGCAAGTGAGGCCAGTGTTTCCCGGATGTTACGGACCTAGTGCCATCACCGGGCCTGGCCAGCTGTTGGTTGGCGGTGCCCTAGCACTGGCTTTCTAACACGATATACCGGTCGGCGACGCTACTGCTTTGGGTCCTATCAGGACCCGTCTTGAAACACGGACCAAGGAGTCTACCATGTGCGCGAGTCATTGGGAACTCTAACGCCTAAAGGCGCAATGAAAGTGAAGGTCGGCCTTGCGCCGACCGAGGAAGGATGGGTCACGTCACGATGCGATCCCGCACTCCCGGGGCGTCCCGTTCTCATCGCGAGAAGAGGCGCACCCAGAGCGTACCCGTTGGGACCCGAAAGATGGTGAACTATGCCTGGTCAGGACGAAGTCAGGGGAAACCCTGATGGAGGTTCGTAGCAATTCTGCCGTACAAATCGATCGTCGGAACTTGGTATAGGGGCGAAAGACTAATCGAACCATCTAGTAGCAGGTTCCCTCCGAAGTTTCCCTCACGATCGCTGGCACTCGCGAGTTCTATGAACTTATGCGAGTCTCATCTGGAAAAGTGAATGATTAGAGGTCTTGGGGCCAAAACGACCTTAACCTATTCTCAAACTTTAAATGGGTGAGATCTCTGGCTTGCTTGAGCGATGAAGCCACGAGATTTCGGATCAGAGTGCCAAGTGGGCCAATTTTGGTAAGCAGAACTGGCGCTGTGGGATGAACCAAACGCAGAGTTAAGGCGCCTAAATCGACGCTTATGGGATACCATGAGAGGCGTTGGTTGCTTAAGACTGCAGGACGGAGGCCATGGAAGTCGGAATCCGCTAAGGAGTGTGTAACAACTCACCTGCCGAAGCAACTAGCCCTGAAAATGGATGGCGCTGAAGCGTCGGGCCTATACTCTGCCGTCAGTGGCAAGTGAGGCGGAAATTTATTTCCGTCATGAAGCCCTGACGAGTAGGAGGGTCGCAGCGGTGTGCACAGCAGGGTCTGGGCGTGAGCCTGCCTGGCGCCGCCGTCGGTGCAGATCTTGGTGGCAGTAGCAAATACTCCAGCGAGGCCCTGGAGGACTGACGTGGAGAAGGGTTTCGTGTTAACACCGGTTGCACACGAGTCAGTCGATCCTAAGCCCTAGGAGAAATCCTATGTTGATGACGGTGTTGAGTCAAAAGTGGAGTGAACAAATATTACGACACACACCCATTGGGCGAAAGGGAATCCGGTTCCTATTCCGGAATCCGGGAGCGGAATCGTATACAATTCGGGCCCTTGCAAGAGAGTTCGTCGGGGTAACCCAAAATGACCTGGAGACGCCGTCGGGAGATCCGGGAAGAGTTTTCTTTTCTGTATAAGCGTTCGAGTTCCCTGGAAACCTCTAGCAGGGAGATAGGGTTTGGAACGCGAAGAGCACGGTAGTTGCCGCGGTGTCCGGATCTTCCCCTCGGACCTTGAAAATCCAGGAGAGGGCCACGTGGAGGTGTCGCGCCGGTACGTACCCATATCCGCAACAGGTCTCCAAGGTATAGAGCCTCTAGTCGATAGACTAATGTAGGTAAGGGAAGTCGGCAAATTGGATCCGTAACTTCGGAATAAGGATTAGCTCTGTGGAGCGGGGCGCGTCGGGCTTGTTAGGGAAGCGGGTTTGGCTAACGTGCCGAGTCTGGGCGAGGTGAACGCTGGTGCCTCTACAGGGGGCGCTGGTGGGATCCGAGCTCGGTCCCGTGCCTTGGCCACCCGCGGATCGTCCTTGCTGCCAGGCTTCCTTGGCGGTGCTTCACCGTCTTGGTCGTCCTCTTCGGCCGCCATTCAACGCTCAGCTCAGAACTGGCACGGACTAGGGGAATCGGACTGTCTAATTAAAACAAAGCATTGCGATGGCCCTCGCGGGTGTTGACTCAATATGATTTCTGCCCAGTGCTCTGAATGTCAACGTGAAGACATTCAAGCAGGCGCGGGTAAACGGCGGGAGTAACTATGACTCTCTTAAGGGGAAGGGGAGCCGGCTTAACCGGCTCTTGGGGAGTGACGCCCCCACCTCCCGAGTCTCAAGTCGCTGGAGGGCCTTCCGTCCTCCAGTAACATGTGCCAACTGTGCAGTTTCCCGTCGTCCCGCCACCTCGGAGGATTTCAGGGGCAGGCCGGTGGCAGGCGACGTAGCTCTGGCTGTGGCCCTATGCCGCTGGAAAGTTACCACCGGCGGGCATTTGGCACGATTCGCGGGGGCTAGCCCCACTAGTCGTGCAGGGTATATCTAGGCCGCGCCCCCCCCTCAGGGGGCGCGTCTAGCCGGATTAATCCGGCTTTGCTAGAGACGTGTCGGAGCGTCAAATTAGGGTAACTTGAAACAAAATGAAAAATAGAGACAATATAGGTTTAGCCTCGGACGCGGGGCGCTCAGATCCCGAGTCCCCCGTGGCGGGCTTACCCGCTATAGGATTAGGGATCAATGGTGACGGAAATAATGCATGTCATGGCTTAACGAATTTAGAAATTGCGGTCCCATTAGGGGACGCATCCACGCGGTGCGCGGTCTGTCGTCAGCGGAACCAATTAAGAGCTTTTCTCACTTTGAGGGAGCTATTAAAGCATATTAAAGAGCAACACCGAGCAGTTTGCGCCTCTCTGAGGTGCAACCGGTGTAATAGAATTTTTCCGGGTTTAAATAATTTGAACGGTCATAAGAACCGCTGCGGCGGGCCGCGCGCCGCTGGAGCGGGGTTTGCGTGTGTTGCATGCGACAGGTCCTTCCCGACAGCGCGAGGTCTTTCGCAGCATGAGCGGTGGCAACACCCCGTGCTGCGGAATGATAATAGGGTACGGGCGCTCGTGCGGGAGGGGTTGCCTGGGCGGCCCCTTCACGTATGGGCGCCCGAGGAGGTTGAACGCCTCCGAAATTTGAACGAAATTTATAAAAATTATAGGCAGCCTAATACGGAGTTGCAGCGTTTTTTGCCGGAAAGGACCTGTAAACAGATCTCGGACAGGAGGCGGGCCTTGGCGCCCCCCTCGACGGGGGTGCCGGGGTCGCCTCGAACTCCGGGCTCTGGTGGTGGCAATATTAATCGCATTCTGGACGAGCCGCGACGGGACGGTGAAACTCCGTCTCCTCGCGACTCCATGAGTGGCGGCCGGGGCGGCGGACGGATAGGTTCGCCGTCCCGCCAGTCGGACGCTGCCGAGGACGGGGATGTCGGGCGTATTGGGAAAATCGGGGGCCCTGCCCCGGTGGGCGGGTCGCCTCCGGGCGGCTCGGCTCGCGGTGGGGCGCTCGCGGGATGGGTTGACGCTTTGTCGGACGCGGTGGCCTGCGGGGCGGTCCCCGGGCCGCCACGGTGCGCGGTCGCCGGGGAGCTTCTCGCCATATACAGCCGGGCGAATAGGGGCTTACCGGGCGTGCTGGGGGAAGTGTTGGGTGCCTTCGTGGAGCGGCGCCTGCCCGCGGTCTTTTTCGGGCCGGGTGCTGGCCCAGCGGGGGCCGGCCGTCGGGCCGGCTCTAACGGGCCGGCCGAGGGGCGGTCGGCGCCGGCTGGGCGGCGCCCAGGTCGTGGAGCCGGGCGGGCTCCGAACCATGATGGGCGGAAGCGCTTCGCCTATGCGCGCTGTCAGGCGTGTGTTTAACAAATGCCCGCAAAGACTCGCGGATCTTACGGCGAGGGGGATTTCTCCATCGCGGAAGTGGAGCGAGACTTACCGAAATGATCGGATTTTCGGCGGCTGTACGAGGCCTTGTGGGGCCCTCCGGGACCTCCGGGCACCGGGCGGCCTGGGGCTGGGCTCGCGGTCGAGCCTGTTCGTTTATTAGAGTTTTTCGCCCCGATATCCCCGGACGAGGTACGGGGTAGAATAAGTAGAATCAGGGGTGACTCGGCCCCTCGTCCCGACGGCGTTAAAAAGTGCCACCTCACCGTTCCGGGGGTTGCGGAGCTGCTAGCGGCTCTTCACACTCCTGGTTCGGGAGGGGCACTTTCCTTTTTGTTGGAAGTTCAATAGAACCACATTAATTCCTAAACAGGGCAAAGACCCAGCCGACGTCGGAAACTGGCGGCCGATCACCATTGGTTCTATGGTCACACGCGTGTTCTCGGGGGTGTTGGATGCACGCTTGCGGAGGTTTGTGGAGCAGAACCCGCTGCAGAAGGGTTTCTCTGCCGGAAACGGGTGCTGCTTCAACATCCTCATTTTGAATGAAGCGCTTCACGCAATTAAATCTGGGCAGGGTGGGGTGGTTACCGTGTTGGATGTCTCTAAGGCATTTGACACGGTGCCGCATGCGTGTTTGGGGCCGGCTTTGGCTAGGCAAGGTGTACCCGAGCATGTTATCAGGTTAATAAATTGCATGTACTCGGGGTGTCGCACGGCGGTGAAGGGGAGAGATGGGTATGTCGATGTCGCGCCGAGGCGTGGTGTTAAGCGGGGTGACCCTCTGTCGCCCTTATTACTTTACTTGGCTATCGATGAGCTCATGGACGACATCGACAGTAAAACCCAGGGTGTTGATTTTGGGGGCGCCAACGTGTCGGTCCTGGCCTTTGGGGATGCTATAGTATTAATCAGTAAAAGCGCAAAAGAAGCGCAGTTGCAAGTAGATTTAGTCGCGAGCTTCCTCTGGCGGCTCGGTATGAGCCTGTCGACGGGTAAGTGCTCGACGTTTGAAATATGCCCAAAGGCCGGAACCTGGTACGTGCGGGACTCGGGACAGCGTGTTGAGGGTCGTGGGGTCGCCGCGCTGGGCGCGGATGACCCCCTCGCCTATTTGGGGGTTAAACTCAGTCCTTGGAGGGGTTTATTAAAGGGATTCGAGGTCCTGACAATCCTGGGGGCGGTGGCGAACGTGGGGCGACTTAGACTTAAGCCGGTACAGAAAGTTGAACTCCTTCGGACGAACGTACTTCTCCGGTTTGTCCACTCGCTATCGGCGAACAAGCCGGCGAAGGGTACGCTCCGAATGTTATATCAACGTATCAGACAGGTTGTTAAGGATATGTTGCACCTAGTGTCGTCTACCGCCACAGGATCAAGAGACGCGGCAGCGTCTTGACGCCAAGTATTAAAAAAAAAATTCGACGCCACTGATCGATGCCACCTATCTCGACGCCACCGACCGACTGACGAACACGCCGCGACTCCTTATTCAGTAAGATGAGGTTTTGCAGACGAGGTTTTCACTTTGATACGATATTACGCGGAAACGAGGCGACTAATCGAAAATTTTATGACATTTGACCAATTAAACATGATTTTTTTCTATCGATTTTGTTTGGGTCATTTTTTGATCCGTTTACTCTATCTTGAGATATCATAATATCGCCCGCATTTCCGAACGATTTTTTGGCCACGAAAATTATTCCACAGTCAGCGACGAAAGTCGTCGATTTCGTGATTTGTTGAATCGAATACAGGCCCTCTGTTGTATCATAACATACACTACATACGTCCTTTTATGTATCACTTGACCTTTTTTCCTTAGACATAGATATAGACGCTCGCGCAGCCTCGAGTGGTAGCGCTGCGAGCTGTACACACGGTATATATATATATATATATATATATGTATGTATATAGACGCTCGTGTAGCTTCGAGTCGTATCTCTGAATATCACGAAATCGCGTTTCAAGAAAACTCGGGTTTCACGAACTCGCGTTTACGGCGCGTTTCTGTCCATGAAGCATGTTACAATTGAGTGTGTGTCGCATATGTATCGCGTCGGTCATTATTCGCAAAGATTAGAAAAAAATATTTTTCTGATGTACGCAGCGTCCTTATTTTCTCGTACCGCCGGGCAGTTGACGTACTTGCGATATATATATATTTTCGTACATTAATAAATATAATAATATATAAACAGTGTCACAACGTTTTTAATACACAGTGTTACAATTAGAATGGTGTCTACGGCCCTAATCTCTTACGAGGGGTAGGCCGTCAGTGCAAATTATTTTATTAAATCATACGGCTTCTTTAAGGGCTAATTTAATTTCCAAAGCTTGTCAGTGTCGCGAATTTGAACTTCCGAAAGTTCTTCGAATACGCCAAACCAACGGTCCTTGTCAGGGCCAAAGATTTATTTGACGAAGGTTTTCATACTGCAAATTCTGACATTTCTTCATACTGCAAATTCCAGCATCCAAAATGTTTCGCAACCGTAAATATGGCAGCAGGCTGAAACAGTGAGTTCATCTATATCGAGCTTTACATCGAACACAGGTAAGGAGAAAAATATGACCTTTCCTTTACTCAGAGATATCTAAAGATGTGTACCCATAGGTATCGAGCACCTAAAAATATCATTTAGCTTCGCATCAAGCTCAACAAAAAAAAGGCCATGCATCGCAAGCTATCGTGTACATTGTTTAGTCATAGTGCACGCATGAAATCTGTCAAGCAGACACAGCGACAGAAAACAGTACCTAACCCGTAACAGACTAGTATGAATAGCATATTCGATAAAGTTTATTCCCCCAATTAAGAAACCTGTGCTTAGCATCTGACATATGTTGCTGTAAAGGGAATGGATGCAAATGTATTTGTTTCGCCATGTTAATCCTACTTTTAATGCCCTGATTAGATGGCTTGCATATACTTTATCTACCTGGTCAGTAAAATAAACCTAGGCGAAGGAAGAAAATTGTGCAAGGATTACTGCATCAGGAGCCTGGTTCCCGAGGACATGGATGTTCCTGTAACTGTAGGTCTGAAGATTCGTGTCGCATACAATCTGAATCCAACAGAACAAGACTACAAAGTTTTGTATGAAGGAAGGATCAGTGTACCATTGAAGAAAGACGCTGGTTCTGCCTCTACAAGGATATCCATTCTTCTCATTCGGGTCCAATAAGTAATCCTTGTAACAAACTTCCAAAGTGAACAAGAAAAAAAGGGCAATGGAAAGAAAACATCAGCTCGCTAAATATCATATTCAATATTATAGTGATAATAGATTTTTTCGAAACTAATGTTTGGTTGAAAAATCTTAAGACATATTTCTTTATATATATATATATATATATATATATATATATATACCAACAGATAGAAATATCAATTCAAAAGATTGAACAAAAAATATTTATCTTTGGGTACTGCGATCTAGGTATTCGTTCGGAGACAATGAAAGATATGTATTTTCTTCAGTGGCTTAACAGTATTTGTTCCAGACAATGAAAAATGTATGTAACTCTTTATCACCGGCATTTCAGCAGGATCAACAGCTGCATCATCCAAAAGTATCAAGTCCTTGTTTCGGATGCTCAAATTGTTACACGCTGAATAGGCAAATAATAAAGGAAGTATGGTACTTGAAAATAATATTTTACATTTTTATTCGAGGGCTGATATTTGATACTTCATACCTTCCCCGTTTTTTCAAATGAACAGTTTTGTTGTTCTAAATGTTTTTTTCCCAGAGTTCAGGCAGCTCCTCCATAGCCACGACCGTGTCTGCCCCGCCTGTGGCTGTTCCCCCAGGTGCGTGCTGATCTCATATTTCGGCGCTAATAATGATGGACCTCAAACATATTCATTTGGGCCATCATGTTTAGCGCCCATTTCTCCCGCACGCAACATCCAGCGCGATTCCCGCATCCTGCAATGAAAAGTATTGTTTTTATTAATTTTCATCAAATAGAAATGTAAAATATGTCACTAGAAGCTTCTTTTGATCGAGGCGTTTGTATACAGAGCCTAAATCGAAATAAGAATATTTTTTATCATTTGAAGTAAAAAATGTATATTTTCAGGTATCGAAAAGCCAAAGATATACATTTTTCTTGTATACAACTCTAAAGAATTTGTCTGTCGGTATTGGAGTGCTAAGAATATGCATTTATCTTGCATTAAGGATATGTACAAGATTATTAAAATCTCACAAACTTACCAATCCAGTTTTCTCATGGACAGTTGAGTTTTTTTAGAAAAACAAATCATCAGTTACCCTGAAGATGATTCATCTTTGAGAAATCCCTGTTTGCAAGTTTTTGCCATTTCTCTCACTACTTTCATAATAAAAGATGTACCACGTAACATATCACTCGGTACACTAGTTCGCCTAATAACAAACGAGATTCTCTCTTTTTTTTAAATGAAAAGCAACCTACAACCAGCAACATTTTCACTTTTTTTAGGGTACTAACATACGGCAAAAATACTCATTTTTGTTTCAACCACTTGAGTTTATGAATACAAAACAAAATACGAAGCAAACAACCAGCCCAACTATTTCAGTGTGGCTAGTTGTTTGCTACGTATGTTGTTTGTGTAAACAAGACTTACGTTTATTTTCGGGTTGCGGGCCCGACGTCGTTTGGTCCGGCTGAGGCCGCGCCGGTGTCTCCTCGGGATTTTTGTTCTCCTCCCCCTCATCAATCGGCATCGACTCGTTCTCGCTCATTTTAAGGAAAACATGGTGAATTCACGTATTGAAAAAGTCAATATTCAAATCTATACACTTATTATCAAGAATGATCGAAAGTTACTTACTACTTGAAAATTCGCTGCTGAATCCGGGTTAATGAAGTCTGCACGACTTCGAACACCGATGAAAGGTGCGGATTTGTCCATTGGCTGGACAATTAGTTCCATTGGTCATCTTAGGCCACCTATCAAGCGGGACATCCGTATTCAAATCACCAGTGTTGCAGTGTTGCCGACCGTATACAATTGTTAGCCGCGGTGCGGTTCGAATTGCACTGTATCCGCTCACAGCCCAATACCGGCCGGGATCGGACCAATCAGATCGACAGTCAGCACGCTATGTACACGTTAAGCATAATTCGCACCGTACCCCCGATCGCTAGCGTACTCGTGTAAAGATTAAAAATTCGGAAACACAATTATTAAAATCAGATTCTAGTTAGTAAGCAAAATGGTAATAAAATAATTACAATGGCATTTTAAAATTTTTTGTACATTAGATTCATAAAGTTTGTCGCCCAATCTTCGATTTTGTTATTTATTCACCTCGGTCACGTGTCAAGTTTTTTCCCTTTAATTACGCAATAACATCGAACATTGTTTTTGTTAGCCATAAAACAATTATAATATGTAAGAATTGCCCGTCTTAGAGCGTCTGCACACTGTACGCGATGAGCGATATCCAATAGGAGTTATGGTATTCCAGAAAACCTCTAGGAAAGTGAAGCTCTCATTGGATATCGCCCATCGCTCGTCGCAAATCGCGCGCAGTATCCAGAGGCCATAGTCGGGCAAATTTTTTCATATTATAACTATTTGATGCTTAACAGAAACAATGTTTTATGTTATTGCGTAATTAAAGGGAAAAAACTTAATACGTGACCGAGGTGAATGAATAATACAATCGAAGTTGGGCGAAAATCTTTATGAATCTAATGTACAAAAGATTTTGTAATGCTATTGTAATTGTTTTATTACCATTTTGCTTACTATTTAGAATCTGATTTTCATAATTGTGTATCCAAATTTTTTATGTTTACACGTATACGCTTGCGATCGGGGGTGCGGTGCGAATTATGCTTAACGTGTACATCGCGTGCTTACTGTCGATCTGATTGGTCCGATCCGATTGGACCGGTCGCGGCCGGTATTGCGCTGTGAGGGTTCACAGCGCAATTCGAACCGCACCCCGGCTATCAATTGTATATCGTTGGTAACACTGTCTGGTGATTCGAATACGGATATCCCGCTCGATAGGTGTCCTGTGGTGACCAATGGAACTAGTCGTCCAGCCAATGAACAAATCCGCGCCTTTCGTTCGTGTTCGAAGTCGTGCAGACACGGGAAAAACTCCATTAACTCGGATTCAGCAGCGAATTTTCAAGTAATACCCAACGTTCGATTAGTCTTGATAATAAGCTTATATATTTGAATTATTAATTTTTCGATATGTGAATTCGCTATGTTTTCCAGCAAATGAGCGAGGACGAGTCAATGCCGATTGATGAGGTGGCGGAGAGGAAAGGTCCCGAGGAGACATCGGCACCGCCTCAGCCGGACGAAGCGACGTCGGGCTTGCAACGCGAAAATAAACGTAAGTCTTGTTTACACAAACAACACGCATAGCAAACAACTAGCCACACTGAAATAGTTGGGCTGGCTGTTTGCTCCGTATTTTCTTTTGTTTTCATAACCTCAAGTCGTTGAACCAAAAATGAGTATTTTTGCCTTGTATTAGTACCCTAAAAAAGTGAAAATGTTGCTGGTTGTAAGGCTGCTTTTTATGTAAAAAAAAGAGAGAATCTTGTTTGCTATAAGGCGAACTAAGTGTACCACGTGATATGTCATGTGGTACATCTTTTATTATGAGAAAGTGAGAGAAATGGTAAAACTTTCAAGCAGAGATTTCTAAAAGACAAACCATCTTCAGGGCAACTGACGATTTGTTTTTCTAAAAAAAATCAACTGTCTATGAGAAAACTGGATTGGTATGTTTGTGAGATTATATTGTACATATCCTTAATGCAAGATGAATGCATTTTTTTATATCTCCAATACCGAAAGACATTAATTCTTTAAAGAGTTGTATACAATAAAAATTTATATCTTTGGCTTTTCGATACCTGAAGATATACATTTTTTATTGCCTTCAAATGATGAATAATATTCTTATTTCGATTCAGGCTCTGTATATAAACGCCTCGATCAAGGGAAGCTTCTATTGATAAACCTCAATTTTTTTATTTGATGAAAATTAATAAAAACAATATTTGTCATTGCAGGGCGTGGGAAACGCGCTGGATGGCGTGTGCAGGAGGAACGGCAGCTAAATTTGATGGCTCAAATGAATGTTTATGCAGTCCATCATTATATGCGCCGCAATAATAGATTAGCGTGCACCCGGGGGAACCGCTACAGGCGCGGTGGACGTGGTCGTGGCTACGGAGGAGCCTGATATCTGGAAAAAAATTCCATTAAAAAACCTGTTAATTTGAAATGGGGAACGTATGACGTATAGCCCTCGAATAAAAATTAGAAATATTTGCCAAAGTACCAAAGTTTCATTATTATTTGACTGTTCAGCGTGTAATAATTTGAGCATCCGAAAGAAGGACCTGATACTTTCAAATGGTGCATCCGTTGATACTGCTTAAGTCCCGCTAATGAAGATATACATACATTTTCCATTAGTGGACGAATATTGCAAAGCCGCTGAAGAAAATACATATTTTTTATTGACTCCAAACGAATTCCTAGATCGCAGTACCCACAGATAAATATATTTTGTACATCTTTTGAATATATTTCTATCTGTTGGATACTTCTAGGGATTCCATATTTAATACTATAATAATAATTTTGATCCTAATACACTAAGGATTTTTTATGGCCTACGTCGATGCAAGATAAATTCTTATCGGTGACCTTTCGATGAATCTTTCATCATCGCTGATCGATCAGCGTTGTTCTCCAGTTGCACACTGGTCTTTCCTTCATACAAAACTTCCTTGCTTTGTTCGTTCGGATGCAGATTGTTTGCGACACCAATCTTCAAGTCTAAGCTTACCGGAACATACGGCATGTCCTCGTGAGTCGGGCTTCCGACGCAGTGGTCCTCGCACAATTTTCTTTCTACGCCCAGGCTTATTTTACTGGCCAGATATATAGAGTATATGCAAGCGATCTGTACGGGGCATTAAAAGTGGGATTAGCATGGCGAAACAAATTGATATGCATCCATTGCGTTTACATCAACATATGTCAGATACTAAGAGTTGATTCCTTAATTGGGGGCCTATTAACTCACAAGATATGCACTTTATTAAATATGCCATTCAAATTACTCTGGATGAATTAGTTATTCTTTTCAGTCACGGTGTTTGTTTGGCAGATTTCAGGTGTGCGCTATCACTATACAATCTACACGATGCTTGACGATGCTTAGCCTTTTTTATTTAGTGTGCTTGATGCAAATCTAAGTTATATGTTCAGGTGCTTGATTCCGATGGGTACACATCAAGGGTGGTCAATGCATCGACCGCGGTCACCGGTCGACCGCCTAGATGGTTTTAGAAGCCCTTGAGAGTAAAATCAATTGCGAAAATGGTTCGGGTTTGTTTGGGTTTAAATATGTTGGTGGCGGTAGACCACCAGGTATATTTTGGACCGTGGTGTCGACTGTACACTTCAAAAGTTTGGCCACTCCTGGCATACATCTGTACTTGTCTTTGAGTAACGAAAAGTTCTTATTTTCTTCCTTACCTGTGTAAATAACAACAAAATTACATACTTTCAGCGTTTTCTTCTCTTCAGTGTAAAGTTCGATGTTGATGAGCTTGCTGTCATTTTTACGGTTTCGAGGCATTTTTCACGTTAGAATTTGCGGTACGAAGAACCTTTGACCCTGACAAGGACCGTTTGTTTGACGTATACGAAGAACTTTCGAAGGTTAAAAATCCCGACATTAACAATCTTTGAAAATGTGAATTTAGTCCTAAAACCGCAATTTGTTTTATTTGCACTGATAAACGTTTCAACCATGGTAAACGGCTAGAACGGTCACAACTATTGTAACTCTGCTAGTATGTGTATATATATCCTATATATCACAAGCTCGTCGTCGTCAAGTAGTACGTATGGGGGGGGGGGGGGGGGGCGCTGCATGTCCGGGCTACGGCTTGAGCAGGAGCAGAAGGCTAGCATTTTTCAGAATTTTTGCCACGCAAATATCCTCTCCTTGTAGTGTCCTACTCTGCCACTTGCAGCGCTAGTTACTCTCGAGCAATCCTGAGGCGCGCGCAGGAGCTATGTATTGTAACGGGTCGAAATATCGTTACAATATATTTGTTTGTTCGAGACTCGATCAGGGAATAAATTAATTTAGACTCAGGTATTTGGGTGGTAATTTACAATAAAAAATTATTTATTCAATACTCTGGATGCGATACTATATTATTTAACGCCGTGTATGAGTGTAATTTGTTGTTTGTGTTGTACTTCGTGTAATTTGTCCCAAGCTGATTCGTTGGTCGATAAAGATTCGCGGTGTTAACAAGTGGTTAAGCGTTCTCGAGCGCGACCGGTATCGATTACCATGCGTCGGTAACCGGAACTCCTTCCTTACCGATGCTCGGGGCGCGCTGGATCGTGACGCGGTAGATCGCGGCGCGCTGGCTCGTTACGGTCGCTGCCCGCCCTTTGTTTACAAACTCGGCGTACGCGTGCCTTCTGATGTCGCTCGCCCGTGCCCGTTTTTTTGTTAGTTTCTTCCCTTTTATAATTTGATTATAATAATTGGGATGTCAGTGTGTTCGCAGATATATCTGTATGTGTGTGTGTGTGTGTGTGTGTGTATATGATTTCGTACCTCCTGTTACCTCCTGTCCCTTTATTTTCTCCTGATACTATTTGTCTATTTAATTCACGATAAATCGCTCCTTTTTGCTATTAATTAAGTATACAATAATCCCTTTTTATTTAACTCGTTATTTTCTCGATTCGCGGGTCGGTATTCGCAAGAGGTTCCCTATTTTCACCTATTTAATTCTTTTTTGTAGGCTTTTCCCTAGTATTCTTCTTGTGCTCCCTCTCCCTTGAACCAATATTTATTCCAAGTTAATTAATGGATTATCTTTCCTTTTCTTTATTGACTTATTTTCAAATATTCTTGCTCCTTTCAGATTCCTTGTCTTTTTCTTCCCTCCTTAGACACTTTCCCTACCCTTGGGGGCTGGTATACGTATCATGGAGTAATCGTCCAATTCGGGACCTGAAAGTGCTTTTTGTGAGCCGACACCTCCACTCGTTCTGTTGTCTCGGTTTTCCTCAGTATCCCTTTCCCTACCCTTATGGGGTGGTATTCGCGTCACCTCGTGCTTCTCGATTCTCCAGAGCCAGAAGAGGAGTCCCCTTACTGAAAAATTCCTGTTCTTATATACCCATTTTTAGCTGCCTTTTCATGCCCCTTCTCTTCCGTCTTACCTTAAGGGGTAAGGCCACTGTAAATTTTTTGAAAAATCGATTTTTTTTATTGGCTTAAAAAATAGTTTAAACCCTCTAGAATAAGAAAAAAAAGGTCCTGTGCGAAAAAAAATTTGTTGTCCTTAGGAAATGAAGGTCGCCGCCCAGCGTGTCAAAACTTGCTCCGAAACGACTACCTGCGGCAAACATAATGACGAAAAGGGACGACACAATAGGTCCCCCTTCATTGCTCCTAACCGCCGGTATTAACGTTCCACGTGTCCTTTCGATCCTTTTGAGCATTATCAAGAAAAATTCCATTCGTTTAGAGACAGCAAGCGCACAGTAAAGAGCGATTGATTCTTCATAAGCGACGATTTTTGCGTGTTTTTCGTGGTTTCTTTACAATTTCACTGTAAAATTTACGAACGTGTAGTTGAAATGAGTGTTCGAGTGTATCTTGGAAAAAAAGGTACGAAAACCTCGTATCCAACGCGGCGTCGGTCAGGCGGGAAGAAACGACCCTTGAATCCATACGAACGTGAGAGTGATGAGCCGGGCGTCAGTGCTTTGGCGAAAAAACTGAAGGACTGCAACGAGGAATTCGATGTTAATAGTCAATTCGGCTATAGGATCATCAATTTCTGCGCCGTTTTTGCCGTTATTGCCCAGCACGTGAAGTGCAAAACGTGCGGATCTGACATTGCGTTTCGAGAAAGAAGTCCTCGTGGCTTAGGATTCAAAATTGTAAACGTTTGCCCAAAATGTCCCGATGTGGATATTCCGAGTTCCAAATTCATTCGCAATGCATATGAAATAAATCGTAGAATCGTGCTTGCAATGCGACTGATTGGAATAGGATTACATGGAATCAAAAAATTTTGCGCGTTCATGGATTTGCCACGCCCAATTTTTCATTCATTTTATGATAAATTGGTCAAACCGATAGCAATCGCAACGAAAGCAGTGAGAGATGCAAGCATGAAGAAAGCAGCGCAAGAAGAGAAGGAGGAAAGCCAGAAAAATGGACAAACTGACGGAGTAACGGTTTCCGGCGATGGCTCATGGCGAAAACGCGGATTTTCATCGCTTTTTGGAGTCACGTCATTGATCGGCTGGTCGCCTGGAAAAATAATCGACGTCGAAGTGAAATCAAAGTATTGCAAATCATGCGAGCACTGGAAGTCCAAAAACGGAACAACGGAATTCAAGGAATGGCAAATAAGTCACGCCGATGAATGCCAAGCCAATCACAAAGGATCATCGGGAAAAATGGAAGTCGATGCTGTCGTCGAAATGTTCCAACGCTCAGAAGATTTATACGGAATAAAATACTGCAATTATATCGGAGATGGCGATTCCAAAACTTTCAAAGGCATCGTGGATTCGAAGCCTTATGAAAATGTTGATGTTAAAAAAAAAGAGTGCATAGATCACGTGCAAAAAAGAATGGGCACTCGATTGAGAAACTTAAAAAAAGGAACAAAAGGTCTCGGGGGAAGAGGAAAACTCACTGCCAAATTGATTGACGAACTAAGCATTTATTACGGCTTAGCAATCCGTCGAAATTCCGATTCCATCAAAAATATGAAAAATGAGATCTGGGCAACCCTTTTTCACAAAATGTCAACGGATGAAAAGCCTCAGCACGAAAAATGTTCGGAGAATTGGTGCAGTTGGAAGAAAGCGAAAGCAGAAAATGCCTTGGATGCGTATCATCACAATCAGCCAATGAGTGAGGAGGTTTATCAAGCCATCAAACCCATCTACATGGAATTGAGCCGGGACGAGTTGCTGGAGCGTTGCTTGGGGGCCTATACTCAAAACAATATCGAAAGTTTCAACGCTACCGTTTGGAGTTTGGCCCCCAAATCATCCTCAAGCGGAAAAACTGTACTAGATATTGCGACGGATATCGCTGTTTGCATATTCAATGGCGGCCTTACCAACGTCTTGCAAATATTCAAGATGTTGGAGGTGGAAATTGGTGTACAGTTATATAATTTCTGCATCGAAGCCGACGCCAAACGCATCACGCACGCGGAGACATCTCTGAGCGACGCGGCAAAAAGTGCGCGCGCGCTCCAAAAATCAACCAGGAAAGACGAAGAAGACGAAAATTTGGATATCGAAGGACAAATGTATGGTGCTGGGATTGCAGACTAACGGTAAAAATTTTTTTTAACTTCTTTTTTTAATTTTTTCCAATAAAAAACTATTCGCAAAACTTTAAACGCTTTTTTCTCGAAACATGGTTTTTCAAAATGGCACGCAGCATAACTCGAACAATTTTCATTTTTTTACTTGAAATTTTAACCAGATGTGAACATTCACATTATCTTGAGAATGTCGATCGGAATTTTCAAGAACTTTATTTATTGATTTTTTATTAACAAAAAACTTGCCGTTTTTTTCGTCAAAAATCAATTTTTCTTTTCAAACGCACGCCAAATCCACAAAAATTGATACTTTTTAAAATCCGATCGACATTCTCTAGCTATAGCCCTCTAGATTAATGGTTTTTTTTTTTTTTGTTATAGATTCAAAAGTGCATCAGTGGTGCTGCGTGCCGCGGAGCCCTGGAAGCAAAACATGTCCCGGGAAGATAGCTGTGGAACCGCCATTTTGTTTTTTTTTTACTGTAAAAAAATTTTATAATAAAGTTTAATGTATGCCCGATAACACCATTAAAAGTTTTTTTTCAAATACCTTCAATTTCGGGAGCAAAAAATTAGTGAAAAAACCTTTTTTTTGGGCCGTTACAGTGGCCTTACCCCTTAATTCAATTAGTGGGTTTTCCCGGTTTTGTTCTGCCTTTGACTTTCCCCTTCCTTTACCCTTTGTTATTGTTAACCTTTCTTTTAATTAAATTAGTTGGCCTGTACTCTGTTTTTTGTTCCTTTTCTTCACTGTTTTTCTGTTCGCTTATAGTTTCGTTTATTTTTCTGTCTCGGTAGGTCGTTATTCCCCCCTCCCCTGCTCCTGTCATGAAGTCGGTTGGTTTCTGACCGCATGGTGGGGGGTTATTTACTCCTGAGACGTACCTGTACGTCTCAGTATGTATACACACACGCATACATATCATTCGAAGACTTTCGATAGCTTCGAATGCGAGGATCGGATAGTACGGTGAAAAATGCACCTTTTCAGGATTACTATTTTAATTTCGTTAATTTCATCAATTCCGCACCGCTGCTAGTGGGACAATATCAGTGTGACAGGCTGACAAATGAGGAATTTTTTCGGAATTTTTTTGTTAAACGTCTCGATCAAATTATTTGAAATTTTGTGTATTAATTGTTGAAGTTATGAAGCATACAAGGATTTTTTTTTCATATTTAGTACATTTTATTAAGCAGAGGAGCGGTCGCAAAATGGCGTCTCAAAAAAAACTCCCCGACGGTTGACAGCATAAGTGCCGCAGCAAGCATGTGAAATCAAACATTCAAAAAGATTATTAAATTATAATAGTATAGCTATAGCAGCATCATAGGAAATTTGAAAATTTTGACTGGAACAAAAATGGCGGCCATTTTTATAAACATCGAATTTTACACAAAAATTTTGCAGTAAATTGGTAATAAAAATAAGTAAACAATTTTTAAAAAACTATACGATGCGACGATAGCGATAAGTTTTCTGAAGAGAGTCCTTTTTGAATGTAGTCGATTGGACAATATTTGACAGAGTTATGCTGTCAACCAGGTCAAAAAACATGGTTTCGGGAAAAACGCGTTTAAAGTATAGAAAGGCCCGTATAGAAAGCTCTGAGAGCGTCGACGCTTGGCGCCAATTTCGAATACTTCTAAGCCGAATATAGTTTTGAAAATTTGTAGGCATATTCTTAAAGGCCAAAACTTTCTATTTAAGCAAAAAAATCGATTTTTTTCACACTGATATTCCCCCTTAAAGTCCAAACGTCAAAATAGTCGTATTCGGCGCCTGGGTGGCTAAGTACTCCGAGCGGGACTCGCGCCTGCGCAATAAGAATATTGTCAGTGACCTACTAGCGCCATGGGGAGAGGTAGAACTAAATAAAGGGGTCATCAAGCGTAGCTTTTATTTGTATACGGTAAGGGATATGAGGTGCCAGCCCCCTGGTCTTGAGCAGCCCCCTGACACTGGCCTACTATTCCTATACGATACACGAAAACACGTTTTGTCGCGGCTTTTGAGTTCTTGAACTTCTTCAGCTGAACGATTAAATACTTTTATGGCTTTCGTCCTGCTATCGTTATTGCGACGTTATTTATTGTGTTCTAATGGAAAATCATTAGAACGGAAAATCATTCCAAATATATCAAAAGACTTTTATTCATGTAAAATATTCGAAACACCGGCGCAACATACATATATATGCATGCCTGTCACATGACGACTAGCGCCACAGTACGGCAAGGATACTTTGCAAACAGTATTTATCGGGTGGGGATCGGAAATTCGAACGATCAATATTCAGAAGGACCGAAATTTCGAATTCAGCAATGACGAAGGTTCCAATATAGATAGATCAATATTATGATAGTCTGTACAATAGTTGATCGAAATTGTTAATACAAAAATCTCGAAGTTGTTTTATAGCGAAAACAAATATCAGATTCAACGAAATAATGAGAGATATAATATCGATTCGCTTGTATATACACACCAAGCAATTCCAGACGCCAAATCGTCAAATTGTAAATATTACGACATTTTGTAATTTCGAATTCATTAAGCGAAGGATCAAAAAATCGATCAGTTAAAATAGCGATGGGCCAAAATGGCGAACGATCCGGATAGCGAAAACGTGGGATGAAGCAATGCTACTTGCGCTACAGAATGAAGATGGCAGGTAGCGTTAGTGGTCAGTCGGGTCAGGCAGCCATGCCATATTCGCTATTTAGGTATTCGCCATTTCGGACCATCGATCATTCGCGTTTCGAAGATCGACACATTCGAAGTTTGTAGTCTCGATATATGGCTTTTTGCTATATACGGTATTACGAATATTAGATACTCACTTTTTTCTATTTTGGAGATATAAATGTTGTAGATTGTTCGAATGTGTATTTGTATGACTCAAACGGCGGACTATCTGAATATACATTCTCGAATAAATGAGCTGTCGAATAAATAATCCTTTGGTGTAATAGTTATTCGATTTCGTCATCGGTCAAAGGATAACATTTCAAATAATTCTACCTTTGTTATTTTGAGAGTTCATAATTCTGTCGTTTCGAAATCTTGGTCATTCTATATTTGGTCATTGAACATTTTGACGCCCACCCCGTTTATCTACTCGTGTCAGGGGGCTGATCTTGAGCACCGTCTTACTAAGGAGCATTAGATAGCGTGGAAGCTGACCGTATACAATTTTGCGTGCCATCTGTGGTTTTAGTCTCCAAGTAAACCAAGTAACTGACGATTTGCGCATGCGCTTCGTCTGAGGGTCAGACGCATGCCCAGCCCCCTGTAACCATCAGTCATGTATGGCTCTCGTACAGGGAGTGACACTCGTATATATTTCCTTAACGATCGGTGGCCCCGTTATTGACGCCACGGAGAGCAGCCCATCATGCGGCACTAGTAGTCACCCGCGTTACTCCCACTCCGCAAAACGCCGCGTCCCATTATTTCATCATATGTAACCTCCGCAATCTTGACATTTTGTTTGTTTTTTTCCGTTTTCTCGATCTCGATTTTTTTTACTGAAAAGTGTAAAAATTTTAGACCGTGTGCTGCAATTTGGTGTAAAAACAAATCGATTTGGTGTAAAGAAAAAGTGATTCAATAAAGAACACTTTGGGTGGTTTTCGTTTTTATATTTATCAATACCTATGTGCATCGTTCGTGGCTGCGCGTCGGGCTTGTAATTGTTTTGGAAGAGCCATTTGTGGCTCATCGCAATTTGGCACGGGTTTTCGATTTCATATTGGACGATGTGTATTAGCATGAAAAAATATCTTTCCCGCGTAAGGAACACGGGATGTAAGGAACAGGAATGCAGCAATATTCTTCACGTATCAACGTTGAGCAAAAAGAACGATAATCTGGATTTTAAAAAATATCCAGGTAGTGTAGTTTGACGTAATGAAAAATTAATTAAAAATAAAAGCATCGTTATTTGTTTGCATTGAATAAATATTTTAATAATACAATAATAGTGTGATATGTGTGAATATCCTATCCCGTCCCTTGTACAAATGTACATTTGAATTGTAATGATGAAATAATAATGAAAAATGCAAATGCGTCGAAAAAGTCGAAAAGTCAGAGTCGGACGGCTAACTTCACGGCGGTGCTCGACAAGCGCTCTTGCTGCTATCATCGTGCAATTGTGGTGGCATCCCTGGTAGTGCCTTAGTACTTCCCGGTGGTTGGCTGCAATCTATCTTTTGTTTACCGTGGGTATACGATTTTCGTACGTATACGATATAAAAACGTGCCGTGACGCGATTTATTTGGATTAATTTTTCATCGTAAGGAATACGTGTCTCTTGATACTACCAAACTCAACAAATAATTGTAACCAATGCAGTGTAAGGAAATAGGAAGAAAGAAACAAGTCGAAATTCTCTTGTTTTTATTTTTTTCTATATTTCAGCGTCGTGAAAAAAGTGATCGGTGAATTTTTTCAGTGTGGCGAAAAGGCGATCTGCTGACGATAACATTTTATCGCGGTAAGTCGTTTATTTATAGTTAATGGAAGAAATATTTGAAGTTTTTAACGTTGCTTTGAATATTTTGTGTTTGCAAACGCGTTTCTCAGAAGAGCCTGTTTTTGGTGACTACACGAAAGTGGAAAAAATCTTTATGATGCGTTTAAAAAAATTGACATTGTTGCTAGATTCTCTGAAAATCCAAAATCCTTGAGAAATGCCTTTGCTGAGACATTTGGCACATTCCCTCAAAGAACTGTCTCGGGGAAACTTTAATGAGACTTGAAATATTTTTTTAGTGGGAAAATTCTTTTAATGGATAAATATTTGTGGCCTCCATAACATTTTTTTGCGAGAAATCCTGCGTCGGTTTACGGAAAAATTTTCAAGGAAATAACTTTTAAAGCTTCTGCAATGTTTTGTGTAGAAGTCATTTTGAGAAAAATGTTCTAGGCTTCATCTCACTAAAGGCATTTTTCACCAGGTATTATTTTCAGAAATATCAACTGCGAAGGCGAAAAAATTATTATTATTCTCATATGTATCGTGATACATTTATGAACGGCCATAAAGAATAAAACCAATCGTGTGATAATCACAGGAAAAGTCTGCTGATAAATAAATATCTGAAGCTTTTTTAATGTTTTTTGGAAAGCCTTTTTCAGGAACTTTTTCAAACGTCTGTGCCTGCGCGATTATGTTTGTTTGTCAAAGACTCAGTCATTACAAACAGTTTTGTCACAATTTTTCATGAGCAATATAATACATTTCTAGTTTTTCCAGGCTTGGTCTCGTAAAAGGGATTTTCAACTTATTCCTATTTCCAGAGGGTGTGATGGCGAATTTACATATATTTATAATAATGTTTTATACGCATTATGGAGAAACATATTTGACTTTGTCATCAGATCCTCTGGAAATAAAAATCAGTGAAAAATCCCTTTCGCGAGAGAAACCTGAAAAATTTTCTTGAAAAGATTTAGAACAAAAAACACTACCGAGTCCTTAACAATGTTGCATGTTTCCATCACCGGTACACACATGGGATGTATAAAAATTGTATTAAACTGTTTATTGCTTTTAAAGTTTTTGTAAATTAGTCAAGTCAAACAGCAAATCAATGAGATTTGCCCTTGATGTTAAGAAGTTTGAACAATTTATTTCAAAAGACTTCCCGGACAAGCTTTATCGTTACGCTAAGTATTTAGTATTTGTAAAAACAAATATTTTATTGCGGTCCAACGATGCAAATTTCAACATCATGTTCGTCCAATGTATCTGAGAAAGTTTTCTTGAGAAGACATAAGAAAATCTTTTGTATGATCGGTACATGGCATTATTTTTTTAAACTACATCAGTCTCAGAATCAGTGAGGAATGCTTTTGGCGCGTCAAATTGACTTCTCAAAGACTCCGACAGCCATATGAAACAGTTGTGTCACAATTTTTCACAAGCTGTATTATGTGTTTCTGCACTACCGAATAGTATAGTATAGTTCTTTTTTCTAAGTATACCCTTGCGGTTTTTTACACAATTCTCCGCTCTGTACATTGATACCCTTTTACACATTTCTTTTTTTTTTGTTGATTTGTCTTTCGTGCTTTTTTCTTTTATGCTTCCTTTCTTACCATGCATTTGGAGGCTCTCACATATGCGCATAATTTTTTGATCAGTTCGTTTTCATTTCTAAATTCATTTTTACCATCTTAGTGCCTCCCGATTGTAGCCTATTCGCCACTTTTCCAAACCATCTACCACTTTCTTATTGATTTTTTATTTTATGTTGCTTTCCAGAATCTGTTCCACCTTTCTTCTTCCTTCCTACAATGCCGGCATAGGATATTTGTGTATCCCTTTTTGCCTCCTTTTCCTATATTTCCAGATCTTAGCCTGGCCCATGTTTCTTTTGTTCTTTCCTCTCGGCCCTTTTCTTCCCAGTACTCTTCGATTTGTATATATTATTTTCGATGTTTGTACTCTCTACCCTAAGATACAACGAATTCTCACTGTTGTTCCAGTCTTGTTGTATTTTTTGGTGTTTTTTGTATACCTCTTTTGAAAAACGTGGGTCGCATGCAATACATAATTGATGCACGAATAGTTCACCTAATTGTAAGTCACTAACAACTTGATTGCACTGCAAATGATATGAACTGTTGTGTGAGTTTTCTCAACGACAGCTTCTTCCTACACTCCATCTATTCCATGCGCCCCACGTTTTTCGTTTTAAATCTTACAAGTATTTACACAGCTATTAATAATTCACAATCACAAATTTTCAGGGCAATCTTGGGTAAGGAATCTATATTGGGTTCTGAATCTGTATGGGGCTAAGAGAAATTATTTTATACTTTTTATTTCGTTTTAAAAACGTGGTTCAAACATTATTTTTTTATTTAAATAAGTTTGGTTTATGAGTATTCACAGTCAGTTTGTTTTTTCCACGTATTTCTCTAGTGATGGTATCATTTTCTTCATCTCTTCTTCCTCATTCGCTATTAATATTATGTCGTCTGCAAATTTGACCACATATTGTCCCTTCCTGATGAAAAAGAGTGTGAGGCTGCCAGAGCATCCCCGTCGTATTCTTCTCTTGGTTCCAAATTCGTTTGTTACACTTTTCTGCGATATAACCTTATTATCTATTGTTTCTTATTTTTCCTGGCTTCGTCTCGCAAAAGGCATTTCCCACTAATTCATTATTATATTATGATATATATATATATATATTATGATGGGTATCGCGTGTTTCTGTAAGCGGAGGACGGGGGAAGGGGAAATAAATAAATGTTTAATCAATCATAAAAATTCGAATAATTTTTAATTAACAAAGAATATGAAATGAAGGCTCGATACAAAGAAAAGGAATTTAAATTAATTAATTACAACAGGAGAAATGAAATGACTCGATATAATACAAATAATAATAAAAATAACAATAATTTACGCGAATATTACGGGTTACTGGACACGCGAAGTCCCGACTCAATTTCTCGACCCGTTCTCAATTTTATATTTCGTATGTAATATTTCGGTATAATGTTGGGCGCCAGCCTTGCTCGGGCAGTCGCGCTTCACGCGACAACAAAGAAAAAATCAAAACAAATCCGCTCGGTTGCCCGGCGAGCGAGAGACTCGATACAATAGCGCGGGGGGGGGGGACGTCTCACGGGTGTCGGGGTACGGACGGGGTTCTCCGACTCGAGCCCGTTAACACCACGACTATTTTATTCCGCTACAAGTCTTTTTACTCTATTTTATCATTTACTCGCAACAATATTTTATTCGCGATCATTCGATCGGATCGGCCGTCGGTCGAGACGCGACCGCGGCTACGCGCGCGCGAGGGGAATGTTTCACGGGGGACGGCGGGGGATCCGCCACGCACCTTCTTACACACGTTGGGGACGAAATTCGCGATCACTGTATTTTTCCAAATTATTAATTGTTACATATGCTATTTCGGCATAATTTTTCTATCACTACTTAACACGATACAAACTTTTGATCGGCGACACGCACGGAAAGGACGACGAGGGGAAATCGAGGGGGGGATGGAGACACTTTGTAAATCGCCCGGGCGATAATTTATTTCACCGCATTTACAGCGGCCCGGAGCCGCTCTCGCAAAATAAAGCAAAGGAGAAGGGACTTACTTGATTTTTCTTTTGCCGAGGGCGTACATCGCCGAATCTCTCCTTCTTTCTCTCTTTCTTTGTCTCTTTCCCGTGAGTCTGACGTTTTCTTTCTTTTTCGCTGCTCGCTTGACCACGGTCGGACACTCAATGGCTGGCCACGCCGGCCGGCTCCTTCGCCTCGATCCACGCGGGCTGGAGACGACGAACCTCATGATGATTTTCGGTCGATCGGTGGCTCGCCCTCCCGACCATCGCCGATGATCGATGCCCGAGTCGCCGAGCTCCCCGATCGATAATCGGAACAGTTTCCTCCGGGGCGTCGTGCTCCGGCAACTCGGGAGATGGCGGTGGTAGGCCGTCGGTGGCGAGCCCTATATCCCGCGCGGCCGAGTGATGGCGTTGGTATCGGCGGTGCGCCCGCACCGACGTGGCCTTACACGCCAGTCCGTGGCCATGCTCCGGGGGGACGGCGAGAAATTATAGGGGGTACGGGGAGGGAATGGGGAGGATTGTCGCGGATTCTATATAATCTAAAACTTAAGGCTAAACTTAAAATTAACATTGAATTCATTTTCGCGAAGGGCGCGGCGGAGATTGAGCCCCGGCGTGGTCACGCGGGCTCTTTCTCTAATAATTTAGTGACGTCACGTCACAACTCCCCCCTGCTTAAATGGAAGTACCCCCCTCCTTTCTTTTTGTCAAGAGCGGTCCTTCCGTTACTTCTTTACTTCAGGGGAGGAGTGCGGGATGGGTAGGGGGAACAGGTTGGCTAGAGTGCTCTATGGCTCACCTTGTTGCTCTAATACCTGCGCGGTACTTCTTACTCGTTATCACAGACCTGGTTGATCTCATTGACAGCCTTATTTTTGCGATTGCCCTATGGGCGGTAGTCCGTCGCGTATTCAGTCTTGTTCTTTCCCTTCCATCGGCTTCGTGACTCGATGGTGGCGGGGATTCACGGAGCGGCTTCCTTGGCCGTTCGCCGTCGTTATTCCTAGTTGACTAGGTGTTGACTAGCTGGTTACTGGGTGGCTGCTTTTCCATCGCGGCGTCTTCTCTGGCCGTTCAGCGAAACTATTCCATGGCCGGGGCCATTGGAAGGGGGTATTTCGGGATTGGGACAGCAGTAGGTGGGGGTTGGGGTTTGGGACATCTGGATTGGGGACATCAGGGTTGGAGGGGGTTTTGGGGCATCGGGATTGGGGACATCAGGGTTGGAGGGGGTTTTGGGGCATCGGGATTGGGGACATCAGGATTGGAAGGGGTGTTTGGGGGCATCTGGATTGGGACATCAGGGTTGGAGGGGGTTTTGGGGCATCGGGATTGGGGACATCAGGATTGGAAGGGGTGTTTGGGGGCATCTGGAATGGGACATCAGGATGGGAGGGGGTTTTGGGGCATCGGGATTGGGGACATCAGGATTGGAGGGGGTTTTGGGGCATCGGGATTGGGGACATCAGGATTGGAAGGGGTGTTTGGGGGCATCTGGATTGGGACATCAGGATGGGAGGGGGTTTTGGGGCATCGGGATTGGGGACATCAGGATTGGAGGGGGTTTACCGTGGGGGATGGGGTCGTTTGTCGAGGGCTCGGGGACAATGGCCCGCTCGGTGACCGGTTTGGCCACACGCCCAGCATCGGGAGATTCCGATGCGGCCGGTCGCCGAAGCGGTCTGGGGTATGGGGAGGGTGCGGGAGGTTGGGGTTGCACTGGGGGGGAAGACTTTCAGGGACATCAGGGACGGGATCGGAAGGGAGGCCCGGTCTGGGACCGGCCGGGGACGTGGGGCTGAGGGATAGGCGGGGGAGCGTGGGGGTTGGGATTTGGCCCCCTCGGCCGAGGCCGATGAGGGGGTCGGGCCCCCACCAGCGGCGATGGCGCGGGCGAGAGCCTTCGCCCGTTGCTGCCGCCGCCGGAGGGTGGCCCGGGAAGGGCCTCCACAGGGGGCAAGTGCGGCCACCCCCCGTACGAGGGTTGGTGGAGCCGCGGGGATTGGGGCAGGTTCGGGGGAATGGGAAGGAATGACGTGGAGGAGGGGCTCGGCGGCAGGGGTGGGTACTCCCTCTCGGAGAGGCTCGGTACCCGTCGTGGGGAAGTGCGTGGGCTGGCTCCGCCAGCACCCCGGCTCGGCCGCCCAGCCGCCGGGAACTGGAGCAGGAGTCCTCCCCCTGTTACTGCCGGCGGAACTTCGTCGTCCGCCGCCAGGTTGTACCATCTGGCACGATAGTCCTCACGCCACCCCTCCACCACGTGGCAAGAGGGGCGGGGAAACTGTTCTTCCGGCTCCCACAGCCGGAATTGCGGGGGTACTATTAATTCCCCTATGGGCCGCCTATAAGGCGGCCGGGTGATGAGGCCTTTTCTCGGCATCCTGCCACCTATTCTCCTGGCTTAAGCTGCGAACAACACATGCACAAAGCAGCATTAGCACACAAGCATAGCAAGCATTAATAAGCGGTATTCGGTCCCTGATTGTACTGTCTTTGTCGTTCTAAACGCGAAATCAGGTCAAAGAGGTGGGCATCGCTAAGCTCCACTGGCTTGGAGCATTGGGAACGTAGCCCGCGGCGGCGTCGCCGCTGTGGGCTGGGGGTCTGGGTTACGATAGATCGCGGCCTGCTTGGGCCGGCGATTGCTGGGTCTGGGACTGCCATTTTGTCGGGGATTGGGGCACCTTGTGATTCCCGGAAGGGTTTCAGGTCCTTTATGTGAACTCTCGGGTTGCGACGACTCGTCGGGTCCTCGAGTTCATACACTACGGGAGAGTGCACCGCCAATATACGGAAGGGGCCGCTGTACCGCGGCGCCAGCTTGGCGGCAAAGTTCTGCGCTCCTGACGACAGAACCCGGTTCTTTCGCAGAACTACATCTCCCACTTGATACCTCGTATCCCTCCGGTTCTTATTGTAATACGTGGCCTGTCGCTTCGCGGCGGCCTCCAAGTTCTTACGAACCCAATCGTGCAGCAGAGGTAACCGCTGCATTCGGTTGGACCAAACTTCCGGGTCTCCTGGGGTTAATTTGGGGGGTTCAGGGACTTCGTCTCGTAGGCTTTTGGCGGGGCGGGGGTTACGACCGAAATTCAAAAACGCTGGGGTCATCTGGGTGGAAGACTGCACTGCGGTGTTCATCGCGAAGCATAATTCCGGGAGATGGACGTCCCAGTCTCGGTGATCCAGTCCAACATACGATGTTATCATTGTCTTTAGAGTCCGGTTGACTCGCTCAACCGGATTCGCCTGAGCATGGTAGGGGGGTACTGTCGTCTGGTGAATCCCGAGTTCGTCCAAATACCGCGTCACGTGCGTGTTTACAAACTCCGTCCCGTTGTCGGTCAGGAAGTACTGTGGGCAGCCGTACCGGTTGATCACCAGGGTCTCAAATGCCTTCATTATGGTGGCGCCGGTAGCGCTACCGAGGGCCTTAGCCTCCACGAACTTCGTGAAGACATCCTGGAAGACGACGACGTACCGATTTTTGGTCTTGCTGGGCGGGAACGGACCCATTACGTCGGCAGCGACCACACACCATGGACCTTCCGTGGTGCGTTCTCGCATCAGGCCGGACGGGGGTAATTGCGAAACCTTATGGAGCTGGCATACGGGGCAACGCGCCACGTACCGTGCTACGTCTTGGAAGATGCCGGGCCAGAAGAAATCCTGAATGACCCGTTGGTAGGTTTTATCCGTCCCCAGGTGACCAGCCTGGGGTCCTTGATGGGCATCCTCCATTGCACGCGGCCTAGCCTCGGCCGGCAAGACGAGTTTCCAAGCGTCCAAATCCACAATCGTCGGATCGATGATCGAATGCGGCCGATGGTAATACAGCTTGTTGTCCTCTATCTTCCAGCTCGGATATTTCCAGGGGAACTCGCGTACGTTCTGTACCTTGTCCAGGTACCAGGGGTCAGTACTTTCTCCGAGCGCGGCCAGGGCCGCGTCGGTGTCCTCGTACATGCGGGATAGGGCGTCAGGGACGACGTGAAGAGTTCCTTTGCGATGGACGATCGACATGTCCAACGCCTGCATCGAAAGCGCCCATCGGGCTAATCGTCCCGAAGGGTCCTTGAGATTCCGTAGCCACTGGAGACTGCTATGGTCGGTAATGACCGTAAAGTGGGTCCCTTCGATGTACGGTCGAAATTTCCGCACTGCCCAAATTACCGCCAGGCACTCCTTCTCGGTGACCGTGTATTTCCGTTCAGCGTTGCTCAGCACCTTGCTGGCAAATACTATTGGATGCTCTTCACCGTCGAATTCCTGCGTCAGTACGGCGCCCACGGCCGCGTCACTGGCGTCGGTTTGGAGGACGAAGGGGAGGTTGAAATCGGGGCGGGCTAGGATAGGGGTTTGGGTCAGGGCTTCTCGGAGTGACTCGAATGCTTCCTGCTGTTCGGTCCCCCAGTTCCAGGGAACATCTTTTTTCAGAAGCTCGGTCAGGGGGATCTTATCCCGCGAGAGGGTGGGTAGGAAACGGGCATACCACCCTACCATTCCCAGGAAACGGCGTAACTGCCGAAGGGTCCTGGGCGGGGGGTAGTTTAGGATGGGGGCTACTTTTTCCGGGTCTGCCTTTAATCCGTCCCGGCCGATGGCGTATCCAAGATACGTGACTTCCCGGCAGAAAAACTCGCTTTTTTCTCGGTTGATCGTGAGCCCCGCGGCTCTAAAGACTTCCAGGACGATCCTCAAATACGCGAAGTGCTCGGCTTCGGTGTCGGTGGCGATGATCACGTCATCGAGATACGCAAAAACATGGGGCTCCCATGCTGGATCGATGAGCTGATCCATCAGCCGCTGGAAGGTCGCTGGTGCGTTCGTCAACCCGAACGGCATTCGCCGAAACTGGAAGAGTCCTCGGCCGGGAACGGCGAAGGCCGTAATAGGACGACTCTGGGGGTCTACAGGGATCTGGAAATAAGCCTGGCTCAAGTCCAACTTGGAGATGAACCGGGCTAGCCGAAGGCCGTCCAAGATCCGATCCATATTCGGAAGAGGATAGGCATCCTTCAACGTTACCCGGTTCACGTCGCGATAGTCAATGCAGAAACGATATTTTCCGCCTGGCTTCGGGACGATCACCGGGTTACTTAGCCAAGAGCTCTTCGTCCTTTCGATAACTCCCTCTTGGACCATCTTATCGACTTCGGCCTGGGCAATGTGAAGGAGGTATGGGGAAATCGTTCGGGGCTTCTGTCTAATCGGGGGATGTCCTTGCACGTCGATGTGATGTTGCGTCAAGTTAGTCCGTCCTAACTGTCCGTCCTGTGAGGGAGATACTAATTCGTCCAAAAGGGCCTCTAAGCGTCTGTTTGCCGAGACCGAGGCAGGTTCCAAGCCTGCAGTCTCGGGGAATACGGGGATGCTCCAACGTGGCCCATCCGGTGTCGCGAAGCTCCGCTCCGGACCACCGTGTAGGGACCACGTATCCGTTTTGTAATCCACCCGCATTCCAAACAGTCTCAAAAAATCAATCCCCATGACAAATTCGTAGCCTAACGCGGCTACGCGTACCGGAAGGGATTCTACTTTGCCCGCCATATCGAAGGTCAGCGTAACGGCTCCATTCACCGGAAGCACTGCCCCGTTGGCGACCCGAACGCCCTCCACTATCGGCTGCAAGTGGAGTCCTCTCCTCCTTGCCACCTCCAGTCCGAGGTACGTCTTACTAGACCCAGGGTCTACCAACGCCAATAGGAGCTCGCCGCCTACGTTAAGCCATAGGTGATGGCGAGCGTCCGTACTTAAGGCTCCGATGAACATTTCCTCTTTTCCCGTCACGCCTTCCTCCGTACGGGGAGCCATATGTCCACAAGGGAACAAGTCTAATCTGTCGTTGCCGGGAGAGGGTCGGGCTGTCTGTTCCTGCCGCTCCGGCCATACGCTCGTCAGGGCGCATCCGGGCTGCGGCTGGGAACAGGGGATCTGAAGGAACTCTTCCTTCCTTAACAACCGGCGGGAGGCACAGGGGCTTACTGCCCTCCCGCCTGGGCGTTTCCCGAACGTTTTCGTTCGCAATTGCGACACGAGTTCACGTCGCATCCGGGCCATCCGCAAATCCTGCAAAATCGACCCATCTGCTGCGTGCAGTCTCGAAACCGATGTCCCGGCTGTCGACAGTTGTAACACCTCGGGCCAGATCCCGGAGGAGTGCTGGTCCGAGGCTGATTCGGGGACGGGCTGGTGGGAATTCGCGGGGTATTCGGGGGGCGTATCGGGGGTGGGTTTTTCCAGAGCGGAGGGGGCGTGGGAAGGATTGGGGCTGTGGCTGGGGACTGGGTCTCTGAGGCTGGCTCGCCTTCAGAGGGTATCTGCCGGGACCTTTCGTCCGGGCGGCGGGGTCGGGGGCATTGGAGTGAGGGGTTTGGCTTGCCGCGGGGGAATGCGGCGGAGGGGTGGGGAAGGATTGCTTGAATCCGGAAGGTTCGACTGCCGCTGGAGCTTCCATGGCGGCTACCTTCGCGCGGTTCTCCCGCTCCGGCTGCTTGTAAGCTGCCGAAGGTAATATCGACTGTGCTTGCGTCGGTGGTGGTCTGTATGTTCTCGCCTTTTCCCTCAGCATTTCGCGGTGGCGTCCCATCCGCTGCAGCTCGAGGAAGTTGGTGATGTCCTTTCGCATGAATATGCTCAGCGAAATCCGGATGCAAGTTCGCACAGCAAATATCAAGTTGGGTCTCGATGGTCAAAGGCGGACTCAGATGGCTGAAGAGCGCCCGCATCTTGACGATGTATTCGGCGATGGGTTCTCCCGGACCCTGAGTGCGAAGCTCCACTTCGCGACGGAGTCGCTCCTGCAAATCCCCATGGCCGAATCGTTCCCGAAAATAAAAGACGAATTCTTCGTATGTCGTCCAGCCATCTCGTTCTACCCGGAGCCATAAGAGGGCTTCCCCGGTAAAAGCCTCGGGAAGCGCCCTCAGCAAGTCCTCCTCGGAGAGATTCCGTGAGGTGCAGTATTCGTGCATCCGGCGTAGAAATTCTTCTGAATCTTCATCCTTCTTCCCCGCGAATCGGGGTCCGAATTTTCTCCAATGGTCGATTCCTCGGTTATCCCGGGACCAATGGGTATCCGAGAGCGAGGGGGCATCGGATAGGGGGCGACCTCTGGGAGGGGGAGGGACGGAGGAATGGCTTGGTCTTGCCAACGGTAGAGGTCCTATCCGAGTGCTATTACGGGGGCTCGGGGCTGCCAGGGTGTAGGTATCATGCGGCGGCCAGGTCTGGCTACCGCTAACCCTCAGCAGTCCTGTGGGTGCGGGGCTGGATGTGGGGAGGGCGGGGGAAGGTCTTTGGGGTGAATGGGGGGTGGGAAGGGCAAAAGTAACCGCCGTACGGTCGGGGGGGCCTGTTCCTGGTCTTCGGGGCGCGGGTGTCGGACTGAGTCGTCCACTCTCCGACCTCGTATCCCGCTGGCCCGCAAGAGTTCGGGGAGATGGCGTCGGCGTCTGATTATCTTCGTCATGGCCCGGCGTCTCTCCTGCGAACCTCGTCGACGGCGACGTAAGCGACCTCCGTCGAGTTTGGTCGCGGTTGTCGGCTGCCTGTTGCCTGTGGCTTTCGAACGTCAGCGGGCGAAGCAGCATTTCCGTCAACGGGTCCACCAAAGCAGCTGAGAGTGTGAATGGGGGAGAATCTCCCCGTTCGTCCTTCGCTGCGTCCCACCTGATCAGGGCTCCTGGAACCCGTATCCTTAATTCGTGGCGGACGAGGCGGTCCCTCACCTCGCTCTCCGTCCCGTCGATACTGAGAGCTGCCCTGTCGCAGGCTCCCATCAATTCTCTAAGGGTGGTCAGGCGGGCCACCTTCTGTCGTGCCATCCTCTCTTCCGTGGCCATTAATGAAAGATCGGCGACTTCCACGGAGAGGGGTGATCTTGCTCGTCGAGGGTCGTCTAGGGGGGATGTGGTCATAATGGGGGACGAGCATGTGGTGGTTGTGACCGTGCACGTGGTTACTGGGGCGTCTTCCATTTTAGGCGGGAATTATAACAAAAACAATTTTTTCCAAAAATAAATATACCCTGGAAGAGGTAGGGGAGTATCCTCGACGTTTCAAAAAAAAACAACAACTAAAATAAATGAATTAAATAAACTGAACGGGAAATGAAATGAATTTCAATAACGAATTACTCGGTAAAATCTTAAAAATCTCTAATTTAATCTCAATTAACGTTCTTTTTCCCAAGAATTATCCACGACGGTCTTTGCCGTACGTTCGGATACGAAAAGAAAATATTTAATAATCGGTACTCTCTTCCAGGCGTAGCTAGGGGAATTCTTCGTAAATTTATGGATCGGGTAATCCACACAAACGACGTAATAACCAAGCAAATCGGGGGGCTAGGGAAGGGGGAAACCGTTCGCGAGGGGCTCAGCGTCACGGTTTTAAGGGAGGGTATTGAGTCCTGAACAACAAAAAAAAGAATAAATAATTGGCTGATTAACCCAAACGGCTTAAATGAAACTATTTCGTTTCAATTCTCAATTATACAAAAAAAAAAGAAAAGTAGCAAAACTTGAAAAACAAGCAACGTTTGTTGGCTTGGCTTAATGCGACTTTTTAATTTTTGTCAACGACTGAATTACTGTTCAGGAAGTAATTACTTCCATCCGAAATCACAAAAAAACAATGGTCTCTAAATTCCAATTTTTTCTCAAATTTCCAAATTTCTCAAAATTCTCAAATTTCCAAATAAATTTCTTAAGTTTCCAAGAAAAAGGGAATTTTTCGTTTCCTTATTTTTACCGTCCAACTGAGTAATTATTCCTAAAGGGATTTTGTTTTCCCAGCCCAAGACACGAAGTGTCTCTTAAATTACTCAGAAGGAACCAATAAGAAACAAAAAAAAATTCTTAACGCAAGGGGCAAGGGGTGAAAAAAAAGGGGCTGACCGCTCGCGAGGGGCTCCGCGTCACGGTCTTTATCGGGGCTTCGTAACAAAAAACAAATTACGTAAGGGTCATCAAATCAGCGAAACACACAAAAAATGGGGGGGGGGGGGGGTATTCGTGGTCAGCGAAAAAGCGGGGAAATGCAAACAAAAGCAACGGGGTAAACCTAACGTCACTGTACCGTCATCGTCATCGCAAAAATATGGCGCAAGCTCAAAAAAAAACAAATGCACAAAATATCAATTAGCAAGACAAAAAACCAGTATGCGAACTCTCGAATACAAAAAAAAATGCAGGTACACAAGCTCAAAAATAATGCAAGACGAATAATCAATTCCAAAATAACGGTAGCAAAAATAATGTTTTTCAAAATAATTCAAGTATTCACTGTACAGAAAAGCATTGTCCCAAAAAGCAATAATACATTGCACCGAATTGCCAAAGCAATATAACAACAATGCTAATCTCTTAATATTTCCAAATCTGCAAAAATCGCAAAACACAAAAGAAATCGCCAAGCACAAAAATGGGTTTATTGGGTATGGGGAAAATGCGGTCGCCGAAAATACGCAAAAAAAAAAATTCAAATCCTAAACACGAAAAAAAAAATCTTATTTTCATTCAATTGTCAAAAAAAAACGATATTCTTCGTGTGCGGGAACAAAATTATTTTATAAAATTTTTATTTTATTTTATAATTTTGTTAAATAATTTTTGGTATTTTTCAAAATTATTCTGCTCACTGGTGCGGTGGCGGGACAGGCTATACCCGTCAAGGGTGGGGGAAATTCGGATTTCAAAAAAAACTTAAATTTCAACAATCCAATTTTTTAATCAAAAATATATAATTTTTAACGTAATACCAAAAAAAACGAAAATAAATCACAATTTCGAATAATGATAATAATCCCGAAAATTTAATAATAAACGAGAAAAAAAAATTAATAATAATAACACTAATAACAATAGTCGTGGTGGGCTCTTGTTAAAAAAAAAACGAAAGTTTTTCAGCCCCACGTTGGGCGCCAATTTTATGATGGGTATCGCGTGTTTCTGTAAGCGGAGGACGGGGGAAGGGGAAATAAATAAATGTTTAATCAATCATAAAAATTCGAATAATTTTTAATTAACAAAGAATATGAAATGAAGGCTCGATACAAAGAAGATGAATTTAAATTAATTAATTACAACAGGAGAAATGAAATGACTCGATATAATAAAAATAATAATAATAAAAATAACAATAATTTACGCGAATATTACGGGTTACTGGACACGCGAAGTCCCGACTCAATTTCTCGACCCGTTCTCAATTTTATATTTCGTATGTAATATTTCGGTATAATGTTGGGCGCCAGCCTTGCTCGGGCAGTCGCGCTTCACGCGACAACAAAGAAAAAATCAAAACAAATCCGCTCGGTTGCCCGGCGAGCGAGAGACTCGATACAATAGCGCGGGGGGGGACGTCTCACGGGTGTCGGGGTACGGACGGGGTTCTCCGACTCGAGCCCGTTAACACCACGACTATTTTATTCCGCTACAAGTCTTTTTACTCTATTTTATCATTTACTCGCAACAATATTTTATTCGCGATCATTCGATCGGTTCGGCCGTCGGTCGAGACGCGACCGCGGCTACGCGCGCGCGAGGGGAATGTTTCACGGGGGACGGCGGGGGATCCGCCACGCACCTTCTTACACACGTTGGGGACGAAATTCGCGATCACTGTATTTTTCCAAATTATTAATTGTTACATATGCTATTTCGGCATAATTTTTCTATCACTACTTTACACGATACAAACTTTTGATCGGCGACACGCACGGAAAGGACGACGAGGGGAAATCGAGGGGGGGAAGGAGACACTTTGTAAATCGCCCGGGCGATAATTTATTTCACCGCATTTACAGCGGCCCGGAGCCGCTCTCGCAAAATAAAGCAAAGGAGAAGGGACTTACTTGATTTTTCTTTTGCCGAGGGCGTACGTCGCCGAATCTCTCCTTCTTTCTCTCTTTCTTTGTCTCTTTCCCGTGAGTCTGACGTTTTCTTTCTTTTTCGCTGCTCGCTTGACCACGGTCGGACACTCAATGGCTGGCCACGCCGGCCGGCTCCTTCGCCTCGATCCACGCGGGCTGGAGACGACGAACCTCATGATGATTTTCGGTCGATCGGTGGCTCGCCCTCCCGACCATCGCCGATGATCGATGCCCGAGTCGCCGAGCTCCCCGATCGATAATCGGAACAGTTTCCTCCGGGGCGTCGTGCTCCGGCAACTCGGGAGATGGCGGTGGTAGGCCGTCGGTGGCGAGCCCTATATCCCGCGCGGCCGAGTGATGGCGTTGGTATCGGCGGTGCGCCCGCACCGACGTGGCCTTACACGCCAGTCCGTGGCCATGCTCCGGGGGGACGGCGAGAAATTATAGGGGGTACGGGAAGGGAACGGGGAGGATTGTCGCGGATTCTATATAATCTAAAACTTAAGGCTAAACTTAAAATTAACATTTAATTCATTTTCGCGAAGGGCGCGGCGGAGATTGAGCCCCGGCGTTGTCACGCGGGCTCTTTCTCTAATAATTTAGTGACGTCACGTCACAATATATATATATATATATATACCTTCGCACAAAAATTAAAGGAGCAAGAAAAAAATCCAAATTTTTGGGGGATTTTCAACAGGCTGTAACTTATACAAAAATGGTCGTACAGCAAAAAAAAAAAAAGCAAATTGTAGCTCTAAGTGTCTAGTTTTCGGATCTGAGTTCGAAAATTTTTTTTTGAAAATATTTTTCGAGTAATCATAAGAAAACCACCGAAAAAAAAAATTTCGAAATTTTTTTAGTGTTTTTTTAAATCTACGGACGTGGAAATATTTTTTTCGACTTAACCTCTATATAGACCGGATAGCTTGTTTATTCAGCTTTAAATTGGTTTTTTAAAAATCTCGATACGAGCATTTCTCGCTGAGATATCGGTGATTGAATGGAAAAAGATCACTGTGTCTTTCATTACCAATATCTCAGCAACCAATGATCGCACAGAAATTTTGAGGTTGGTTTCAAAAACTTGAATAAATTCTCTACAAGGATTGGCAATTTAATTTTGAAAAAAAAATTTTTTTTCAATCATTACATGAATTTGAACGAGCGACACAAAATGGGCTTTTTGTGGTTTTTTGGAAAATCAAGCGCTCAATCACAAATATTGCGGAAACCACTAATGTTAAGTGTGCCTTTTACTGTTCAATATACCCACAAAAACCCAACGAAGTTTCAAATTAATTCAGACAACCGTTTGTTTCCCACTTGATCGAATTTTTGAAAAAATTAAAGGAGCAAGAATTTCGCTCTGAAAATGTCATAATTTTTATCAAAAATGAAAAAAAATTTTTTTTCCATTTTTCTCTCAATTCTGTATTAGTGATTTGGAAAATTTACGAAAAAAAAAAAATCGAAAATTTTGAAAAAAAAATTCCAAAATTTTTGAAACTTTTTGTTTCTTTAATTTTTTTTCAATTCAATTCAATTTCAATTCAATTCAATTCAAATCAATTTTCAATTGCAATTTCAAGCACACACACACACACACACACACACGCACGCACACGCCCACGCCCACGCACACGCACACGCACACGCACGCACGCACGCACGCACACACACACACACACACACACACACAATCTTCGGAGAGTGAGTTTGGAGTCACAAAGTACTGTGGAAGTGACGAACCACAGGGTCTCAATCTCTGATAAAACCACACACATACACGTGCGCAAGCACAAAAGAAGCGTAAATCCGCCGTGCAACGTCCACGTGGTACGCTTTGGGTAACGCTATTGCCGACGGTAATTTTTTTTTTCAATTTTCTGAAGCTTTTAGCCAATTGAAAAAAAAAAAAAAAAAAATTTTCAAAAATTTTGGAATTTTTTTTCTTAAATTTTCGATTTTTTTTTTCTTATATTTTCCAAGTCACTAATACAGAATTGAGAGAATCATGAAAAAAATTTTTTTTTTTTCATTTTTGATAAAAATTATGACATTTTCAGAGCGAAATTCTTGCTCCTTTAATTTTTTCAAAAATTCGATCAAGTGGGAAAAAAAAACGGTTGGCTTGATTAAATTGAAACTTCGTAGGGTTTTTGTGGGTATATTGAACAGTAAAGGGCACACTTAACATTAGTGGTTTCCGCAATACTTTTAATTGGGCGCTTGATTTTCCAAAAAACCACAAGAAGCCCTTTTTTGGTTGCTTTTTCGAATTCATGTAATAATTGAAAAAAAATTTTTTTTTCAAAATTCAATTGCCAATCCTTGTAGAGAATTTATTCAAGTTTTTGAAACCAACCTCAAAATTTCTGTGCGATCATTGGTTGCAGAGATATTGGTAATCAAAGACAAAATGATCTTTTTCCATTCAAACACCGATATCTCAGCGCGAAATGCTCGTATCGAGATTTTTAAAAAACCAAATTAAAGCTGAGTAAACAAGCTATCCACTCCATATAGAGGTTAAGTCAAAAAAAAATTTCCACGTCCGTAGATTTAAAAAAAAAACCAAAAAAATTTCGAAAATTTTTTTTTCGGAGGTTTTCTTATGATTACTCGAAAAACATTTTCAAAAAAAAAATTTCAAACTCAGATCCGAAAACTAGACACTTAGAGCTACAATTTGCTTTTTTTTTTGCTGTACGACCATTTTTGTATAAGTTACAGCCTGTTGAAAATCCCCCAAAAATTTGGATTTTTTTCTTGCTCCTTTAATTTTTGTGCGAAGTGTATATACTGTTGTTGTAACCCGCGTATCTGGTGTTGGTGTTAAATCGTAATAAACGCGTGGGAGTTCGTGTGGTAATGTCTTTATTGATAAAAATTAAGTGTAACGGTCCCGAGAAAAAAGATGGCGCCGACCACGCGCCCGATGCAGGTTCTCCCGTGAGGGCGTAAATCTCACGAGAGCACCGACGTGAAGGAACTTGGATTCCCGGACGTATGTTCCCGAAAGGTAAAAAAAGTCCGTACCAAATGATTCCGATATATTGGTAAGGACCCGATGAAAAGAGCCCGAGGAAAATTTGGAATGAGGTGGGTGTAGCCCGTGACACGTGTGTTCGCACCAAGACCCAGAAATTAACAGAATGATCAAGGCGAGACAATCGACCGAGAGCGACGTAGATCGTCCGCGCGCGCATGCGTCGCGGGCCGCACCGAGCGATCCCCGTCACGTGGCGCCGCCGCTCGTCGACCGTGTCTCCTCGATCGTTGCCGCGCCTTTTGAAAGCCCGATATCCCGTCCCGAGGGAATGCTGATTCCCGAACATCCCGCCCGCCATCGTACAGCCGCGCTGTCGATAGAAGGTCCCGTGGTCTCGATGGGAAGAATGACCGGTTTGGCCACTGGTCGCGTGACGCTGGAAGACGCCGTCCTGATGGTAACGACCCGAACCAGCCCGTCAGTTCCCGGATGAAGCTCGGTCACCCGAGCGAGCGGCCATTTTGCAGGAGGCAGGTTCCCGTCGGTCAGTAGCACCATGGACCCGACCCGAATCTCGTTGCGAGGGTGATGCCACTTCGAAATGGCCTGCTGTCGCTGCAAGTAGCTCGACGACCAGTGATCCCAAAAATGGTGTAGTCGCTCCTGGATGAACTGCCAGCGCGACAATCTGCTCGTGTTGACATCCCGATATGACGGCTCCGGAATTGCCGTCAGCGCGTCCCTGATGAGAAAGTGCCCGGGTGTAAGTGCGGTGAGGTCCTCTGGATCCTCGGACATAGGCTCCAGCGGACGTGAATTGAGCACGGCCTCGACCTGAACCAGAAGAGTCGTAAATTCTTCGAAGGTCAGGCTCGTCTCCCCGATGGTCCGCCGAAGGTGGAATTTGACAGACTTGACTGCCGCCTCCCATTTCCCGCTCATGTGTGGCGCTCCCGCTGGATTAAAGGCCCAGTTTGTCCCGTCGTTGGCCAAGAGTTGAGCTAGTTGCTCGGATTCCCGAGTCCCGGCCGTGAACAACTTCGTTAGCTCAGCACTGGCGCCTCGAAAATTTGTCCCGCAGTCGCTGTATAGAGTGTGACACACTCCCCGTCTCCCGATGAATCGTCGGTACGCCGCTAGGAACGTATTTGTTGATAAGTCTGTAACAATCTCCAAATGTAAGGCAGAAGTTGTAAGACAGACGCAGATGCACAGCCAACCCTTTTGTACCCGACCCCCGCGCCCGCGCCTTGAGCTCTTGAGAGACACTGGCCCCGCGTAATCAACTCCCGTGAATAAGAATTCCCGCGATGGTGTAACCCGAGTAACCGGCAATTGTCCCATGAGTGGCTGTGCTTTTACCGCCCGAAACCGAGCACAGCGAACGCACTTTAAGACCCGAGAACGCACTGGAGCCCACCCGCCGATGATCCAGTAGCGTTTTCTTATGTGCGCTAACGTCACCTGTGTCCCACCGTGGAACGTGCGGAGGTGAGCGTCAGAGATGATTCATTGCGTGAGAGGGGAATCCCGCGGTAAAATGGCCGCATGAATGCATTCGGGTTGTAAGTCCGAGTGTTTTAGGCGTCCCCCCACTCTCAGCGTCCCGATATTGTCGATATAGCCCGTTAGCCGTGTGAGTGGATGCGTGCGTGGAAGCACGTGTGGGCCCGTGAGTTTCTTCAGCTCTGCTTCGAAATACTCTGCTTGTGTGGCTTTTACCCAATATACCCGTGCATGGTCCAGGTCTCCCGGTGAAATATATGCTCCAGTTGACCCGTGTGATGCTCGTCTCATCTTGGCGATGGCCTTGAAGAGGAGAGCCGTTATTCTCAGCAACCGTGTAAGCGACGAATACCGATGAATGAGTTCGTAGACCCGCGAATGTTTGGTTGAAGTTGTGAAAATGAGATCTGGTCGCTCTCCGAGCGCCGCTGTATCCGCTTCCCCGGTGTAATGTACGGGCCAATGGATTGAGGATTAGGCTAACCAATGTGGTCCGTTCCGCCATGGTTCAAATTGCTCGAGCTGTGTGATTGTTAGCCCCCGTGATGCACAATCCGCTGGGTTGTCCCGTCCCGGTGTGTATCTCCATTGTCCCGTTGGTAAAAGCTCTTGAATGGCCGTGACCCGATTGCGTACGAATTCCTTCCACCGCGATGGGTGGCTCGTAACCCATGTCAGCGCGACCGATGAATCTGTCCATAGATACACTGGTGCGCTCCCGAGGTTCAGCACCGGCTGAACGTACCGCGTCAGTTTGGCAAGAACTTGTGTGGCCGCAAGTTCCAATCGCGCGATGACAAGGCGCTTTAGCGGAGCAACCTTTGTCTTGGCGCATACCATCGAGGCTCTGGTATCGCCACCCGGACCCGTGACCCGTAAGAAGACGACCGCTGCTAGTGCGACTAGAGAAGCGTCTGAAAACCCGTGTACTTGTACCGAAGTGCCCGTGGATATCCCGATCCAGCGTGGCACCGTGATCGTCCCGAGGTGGGTCAGCTCCCGACGAAATTCGACTCACTGGTCTGCAACCTTCGTTGAGACCGCGTCGTCCCATGACAGCTTGTCCACCAAGAGTTGCTGGAGCAAGACCTTCGCCCGAATTGTGACTGGTGCAAGGAAGCCCAGTGCGTCGTACAGCTGCGCGATGTCCGACAAAATAACCCGTTTCGTGATTTCGGCACCCTCTGTGTAAGGGAGAGTGGTGAATTTGAAAGCGTCGGCGCCCGGCAGCCACGAGATCCCGAGAATTTTCGTTCCGACCTCTTCTATCACCCGAGAAGAGTCAGAACTCGACGCTACGCCGATCTTGTCGCAGAAACCCGGTTTGTTGCATTGCCACTTGGCTAAGGGCATGCCGCCCATCGAGCAAAGCCCGATTAAATGTCTCGCTTGTGTCGCTAAGTCCCCGAGAGCGTCACCGCCTCCGAAAATATCATCGACATAGCGCCCCTTTGTAAGAGGGGCGACAGCCTTTGGATACTCTTCCCCGTGGTCTGCTACCAATTGTAACAAAACCCGAACTGCAAGAAACGGCGCTGGCCTCGTCCCGTATGTAACCGTAGTCAGCTGATAAGGAACGACATTCCCGAGCCCGTCGTCCCACCGGATGCGTTGAAGGTCCCAGTCGTCGCGATGTACCCGGATCTGCCGGAACATCTTAGTAATGTCCGTCGCAAACACGTACCGATGTCGGCGAACCCAAAGCAGCACGTCTGTTAGGTCTAATTGTAGTTTTGCCCCCGTATGCAGTATGTCGTTAAGCGAAAAACCCGAAGCCGTTTTCGCGGACCCGTTAAGGACAACCCGTAACTTTGTTGTTGTGCTGCTTTCCTTCAACACCCCGTGATGTGGAAGATAATAAGCCGTGTCCCGAGTCTGTGAATCAGCTGGCGCCCGAACCATATGTTGCATCGACTCATATTCCCCGAGAAAATCTTCGTAAAGTTTTCTATAGCCGGAATCCCGCGATAATTTCCGACGCATTCGCTGCAAGCTTGCCGCCGCTGCCCGATACGAGTTTCCCAGCTCAGGTGAACCTGACTTGATAGGTAACCGAACAATGTACCGACCTGATTCGTCCCGCGAATGCGTGGAAAGAAAGTGTGTCTCACACTCTTGCTCCTCTGGCGTGAGGGATGAGCCCGCGTCTTCAGGAACCTCCTCCTGAACCCAAAATTTCGAGAGGAGATCCTGCAACTCCTGGAAGCCGTTGTCCACCGCCGCGTGGTGAACCAAAGTAGAGAGAGAGAGTGAGAGCCCGAAACCGGCCCGAGAATAACCCACCCGAATATGGTATTTTGAGCGACTGGAGTGTCAGGAGGCCCTCGTCTGACCTCTGGTAGGACGAGTTTCCCTTATGCGTCGGCCCCCAAGATCAGATCGACCTCTCGTGGTACGAAGAACTCCGGATCAGCTAGCGTAAGACCCTGAAAATGACTCCAATGGCGATGAGGAAGAGAGAAAGATGGAAGAACAGACATTAACTTGGGCAAAATATGTGTGTTTGTTGATAATTGGTTGCGGGAGTGGAGTGACCGTAAGTCATAGCCGACCATCCCGCGTGTGTGTCCCGATGGCGTGCCCCCGACCCCGGTAATGTTGATGGTTGACGACTCCCGTTGCAATCTGAGGTGGCGTACGAGCTGGTCGGAAATGAACGACAGTTCTGACCCGGTGTCGATAAGCATTCGTACGCTGTGTAAAGACCCGTTGCTCAGCGCCAGATGCGCCAACCCCGTCGCCAACAGCACCGCCGCCCGTGAGGATCCCGCTGCTGCCCCCGTTAATGCGGCCTCACCTCATTGTTGAGTCTCCGAGGAGGATGATGGCCCCTGTTTGCCCGTGGTCGAAGTTCCCGATGGCCCGCTGCGTTTGACCCGTTCCCGTATTTGCTCCACCCGACGTGGATCATGGTGAAGTGCTTCCGGTCGCACTCCTTGCACCTTGCTGCCGTCTGGAAAGACCCGACGTTGTGTTTCCCGAAACACTTAAAACAAAGCCGCAGCTTTGACACTGCTTCCCGACGACCCTTGTTCGTCATCTGACGAAACTGAGGGCACGAAACGATAAAGTGTCCCCCTTGACACTGTCTGCACGCGGTGCCCGAAGTTGTGGTGGTGGCGTACGACCGCGCGCCCGTAGCCCGTGATGACGGCTTTGCCCCGTTACCCGATGAAGGATTGCCCGATGGTCTGAGTCGTCCCGCTTCTGCTCCCTCCAAGGCCCGAGCCCGACTCGCCAGGAACGCGTGCAAGCTCGCGAAGGATGGTGGTTCCTGGGATTGGCCGATGTAAATCTCCCATGCCTCGCGCGACGCCGTGTCGAGTCGTCGCGACACCGCAAAGACCAGCACCCAGTCCCAATGCTCTATGGGAGCGCCGAGCGCGTTGAGGGAGTTGCACGCCTCGGTGGTCGAGTGCACGAGTGCGTGCAGGTCCGGAGCATGCCCTCCACCTGAGCCATGGTAGCTTCGGCTGCGTCCGCGCCCATGGCCCTTTCCAACAGGTGCCCGAGGAGCGCGACGCGAGCCCGTTGCGTCTCGATTTTCAGCGCGAAAGCACCCGTTGCGTTCGGCCGCGGTGAGGTTGCCCGTTTGCCCGCCCGTTCTCCCGTTGGTGATGGTGTGCGATGTTTGCGCACCTTGGTTGCGGCGTCCCCCGGCAGTTGCAAGGCCGCCGCCGTGGTCGAGGTCGAAGCGTCCGAGACGGACGGTAAGGCGCTTGCACCCGCGTCGACCGGCTCAGGAACATCCTCCCGGAGCTCGGTCTTTTGATCGGCCATCGCGAACACTCGACACTCGATTTGGCCCGCTAATAATCCCGAAAATTGTCACAGGGGCCTGCGCCTAACTACTTCACTGCACAGAGTACGCACCCACGTGGCCCGAGGACGACTGTCGCTCGCTACGTCACTGCACCGGACTCGAACTCGCGTGGCCCGAGGGCTACCACCGCTCGCTACGTCACTGCACAGGACTCGAACTCGCGTGGCCCGAGGGCTACCACCGCTCGCTACGTCACTGTCCCGATCCCGAACCCGAGCGCGCACGAGGGCCGCGAGACCCGAGAGCCGGCACTGCTTCGCGCACCGCGTGGCTCGATGAAGAGTCACGAACTCTTGCGACGTCTCACCGATAATGTTCCCGATACACTTTACCCGACCGACTGTTCCGACCACGTGAAGCCTTAGGCCCACGTGTTGAATCCCGAAGCACAAACTTTCACGTGCCACCAGATCCGGCTCGAAGGACCAATGCTGTAACCCGCGTATCTGGTGTTGGTGTTAAATCATAATAAACGCGTGGGAGTTCGTGTGGTAATGTCTGTACTGATAAAAATTAAGTGTAACGGTCCGGAGAAAAAAGATGGCGCCGACCACGTGCCCGATGCCGGTTCTCCCGTGAGGGCGTAAATCTCACGAGAGCACCGACGTGAAGAAACTTGGATTCCCGGACGTATGTTCCCGAAAGGTAAAAAAAGGACGTGCCAACTGATTCCGATATATTGGTAAGGACCCGATGAAAAGAGCCCGAGGAAAATTTGGAATGAGGTGGGTGTAGCCCGTGACACGTGTGTTCGCACCAAGACCCAGAAATTAACAGAACGGTCAAGGCGAGGCAATCGACCGAGAGCGACGTAGATCGTCCGCGCGCGCATGCGTCGCGGGCCGCACCGAGCGATCCCCGTCACGTGGCGCCGCCGCTCGTCGACCGTGTCTCCTCGATCGTTGCCGCGCCTTTGAAAAGCCCGAGATCCCGTCCCGAGGGAATGCTGATTCCCGAACAAATGTTTTATACGCATTACGAAGAAATATATTTTATTGTGTCATCAGACCCTCTGGAAATAATCATCAGCGGAAAATCCCTTTTACGAGACGAGGGCTGGAAAATGTTCGTAAATAAACTTTTAAAAAATATTACTGAAGCTGGATTATTTATTGAATATTTGTCATCACTGCTATATGATTGTGTTTTGACACTACCTGCTAGTCCAGAAATACACTATATTACCTATGAACACTTTCATAAAAACTGTTCGATATTGCCGTTAAAGTAGAAATCTGACCATTTTTCCAAAGAAGGCTTTTAAAAAAAATTGAAGAAGCTTCAAATATTCTTTTATCAGTTTCATCAAATTGATATCAATTAATTTTTGTCACATTTCACATTCTGTGAATGACTCAATTCTTTTGCGTATGTGGTAGTCCAAACATTCAGTATAATACAGATGAAAATAATAATTATTCTGTTATAACTGTTGTCGTCAGTCCCACTGGAATTTAGAATTAATGAGGAATGCCTCAAGTGACATAAAACATAGTTTTCTCAAAAACTTTCATAAAAAAAATTACCGAGGTTTCAAAGGCATACGGTTGTTTTGTGATTATGTAGGAGATTCCGCATGATGTCTATAAAACATAAAAAATGTGATTTTGCTGCCAGGCCGTCCGTGAATCAGAATTCGTGAGAGATATCCCTTATAAGAGAAAGCCTAGACAATTTTCTCACAGAGTCGTTTCAATAAAATGTTATAGATACCTTAAGTATCCTTTCATCGGAAAATCTTTTTCATGAATGGTACATGATTCTTTCTTTGAGACTACGCCGCACTGTTGCCAGATCAGGGGATGTCCCCTTAGATTTAGCGTTATTTTTGGCTCGTGTTAGGAGGCAAACAGGAGAAAAGATTATTCAGGGGAATATTTATATATATTGCCTGTTTACCACGTCCCTGTGAGTCTTTTTGCGGCAAATTATACTTAGCACTTACTTTTTACACGTTTTCATAAACGTTTTGCTACCCGGAAACGAAATCCAGTCGCTACTTGACAATAAACCACGTTAACGATAAAGTGAGCTCGCGTAAATTGTGTACTGCAGAACAGAAACTATATTTCTTTGTTGTTAATCAATGAAAGAAATTCACTTAAAGAAAAATGAATGAAATAGATACACCATTTCGGAATTGAAACGATTGGGCATCGCTGCTGTTGGTATACATTGGAAACATTCGACATTGAGAATGCGGTGAACCTGTAAAATTCATTCAACCATTCTAACCGACATTCTGGTTCATTACTTGTCTTCAACAATCTTTGTGATGGAAAATGCGCGTTCGATGACGGCATTCGATAGCGGCAAACGAAGAAGCGCGAGGATGAGCTTTTCGAAATTCTGAATTTTTTTTATTTCCCGCTGCATCGACTGTGTTGGTGCCAGCTCAAAATCTTTCAGTGTTGCAAATATCGGTCGTCACAGCCCTCTGTTTATGAGAAAACTACGAATGGCTGAGGAGCTATCTCTCTAGCACGTATGACGCCTCATTCGATGTGTAATTTCACCTTAAGCACACATTCATCGATTTATCTCGACATCCATTTGACAGCAGACTAGGCTGAATGGGATTGTGGAAATACTTTAATCTTTCAGTTCAATTGTAATGGGGTGCAGCGTAGACATCATTAAAGATGCCATTAATGTCTTATGCACCGTCGTCTTTTTTTTTCAAAATCGCCATCAGATTTAAATACCGCAGTCATTTCACCACCTCTTTGGAGGGAATAGTTTAGGGGGTTATTATGGGGGAACGAAATAATTTCTGAGAGTACATCGCAACGACCATCTGGCATTACTGCTACGCAGTAGTCTCATAACGTCTGAAACATTATGATAAATATCAGTGTCTCTACCATGCTATCCTCACTAAATCAGAATCCGGGAATGCGAACCAGTAAGAAATGTCTGTGGTGCGGAGAAGTTTGAAAAGTTTCTTCAACAAGGCTCCTCGAAAAACATTCACGAAGCTTCGAATATTTATTCCTCAGAAAATGTTTTCTCTAACCGACGTACGTTTTTCTCACGACTGCATGGTAGTCAAAAAATTAAGGACAGAATGTTCATTTTATATTAATTCATATTAATTACCTACACTATAAACCTACAATCAAAACGACGTTTAACGTCCTTGTTTTTGAGTTGTTAAAACTTGCATTTCTTTTCAGGTTTTCTTCATTGCAAAGGACGGCAACATTTTGGTTTTTTAATCCGGCTCTTTCTTTTTTTATTCCTTTATTTATTTGTCCCTTACCTTCCTGTCCTCTCCTTTATTAATTTAAAAATATACTAAATTCGGTGCAAGTAACCGAATTGGGAGCTTTCAAGCGCCTCGAGCTGCTGTACTCTTTGTATCTTGGAACCCACCAAGGTGCAAAAGTTCGAGCGCTTAGTAGTATAGTTTAGCCCCATGTTGGCCGCATTTTAGTGCCTTGAGCTGCTGTTCTTTGTATTTTGGATCTTAACCAAGGTGCAAAAGTTTAAGCGCTCAGTCCCATAGTCAAAAGTCGATAATCATAAATGATAAAATCACATTACGACATTCGCCAGAAGAGTTGCATCGCTAATAGCGATTGGCTCAATGATGATCACATTGAAGCATTTGTGAAACTATTTAACCTGGCGGCTGGTTTATACTTTCTGATGCAACCTCAGTGTTACATCTATTTACCTGAGTATATACAGCCTGTACCAAAGAATAAGCAACATGTGCAGATATTATTTAGCTGTAGTAAGCTAGTCACGGGAAATCTTGAAGAACCTTCAGGCGGTCATTGAGTGTGCAGCTTTTATGACGGGAAAAAGATTCACATCTACGATTCTGCGGGCGGTATCACGCTGCATAAGCGTCATAGGCTCTACCTCGAAAAATTATTTCCGTTTTATGACTTCGACAAGATCGGTGCAATATCGTTCCCGGCGGTAGATAAGCAGCCAAATTCGAACGATTGCGCGTTGTATGCAATGGCATTTGCTGTATCAATATTGTATGGATTAAAACCGCAGAATGTCCGGTATTTCCAACCAGGTATGCGTGCACATTTGCTTAGGATCTTTGAGATACAACGTATCGAACATTTTCCACGCGACACAGTTGATACAAATATAATATTACCCCTTGAAGAGGTACAAAAGAAGCGGAATGCTGTTGCGTTGTCTACGGCATCAAGAGCGAAAAGGAATCAATTGTGTCAAAATTCACAACTCGAAGATGTTCAAACCAGCTAGATGAATATGAAAGATCCTTCGCGTGGCGAAAGTGTCGGTTCTAGTCTCAAAGCGACTAGTACTAAGCTAAAGAGGGCTTCAGAAACAAATTACGCATTGCGTCAGAAAAACTGCATCGTTAATAAGGGTTGGATTAATGATTATCATATTGGAAAGTTTGCGAAACTATTTAATGCGGCCGCTGGTTTCGAATTTCAGATGCAACCGCAACATAATATATATTTTCCCGAGTACATACAGCCTATACCAGCAAACAAGAAACATGTCCAAATATTGTTCAGCTGCGTTGAGTTCGTCCCAGAAAACGAAAATGATATAGAACCTTCAGTAGGTCATTGGGTTTGAAGCTTTTATAATGGAAGGAAAATTAACATTTATGACTCTGCGGGTAGTAACACCCTACATAAGCTACATAAACTTTATCTCGAAAAATTATTTCCTTTTTATGACTTCGATAAAAAAAGGTGCAATTTTGTTTCCGACGGTCGATAAGTAGCCAAATTCGAATGATTGTGGATTGTACGCAATGGCATTTGCCGTATCAATATTGTTCCGATTGAAACCGAACAAGGTTTGATATCTTCAGCCAGGCATGCGTGCACATTTGCTGAAGATGCTTGAGTTGCAATGTATTGAATATTTCCCACGTGATGTAATTGATAGAAATAAAATAATGCCTCTAAAAGAGGTAAAAAAGAAGCGAAAAGCCGCTGCATGGAAGAGCCGTGGCACGAAAATAAAAAATCCTTCGGGTGCCGAAAACAACGATCCTGTTCGAAAAAAGAGTTGTATTGAAGACAAGATAACAGAAAAAAATCAAAAACTGCACCTAGAAAAGGTAAAGAATCAAATTCGAGTTGCGTCGACTGTGACGTGGGAAGTTGAAAGTAAAAGATTGAGTCCAGTTACGTAAATCAAGGATGTGAAAATAAACCAGGTGAATGTAAATGATCTATGCGGTAAAAGTCGCGACACCGTTATGAAAGAAAAAAGTATTGAAGCCACTATCAAAAATACAACAAATCCCAACCATAGTATTCCTGATTTTGAGAAGTCTCAAGTTGAGCAACCTATCGTTGTATCGCAAAATGTCTCATGTACAAGATTAGTAGAACATGCTAACCAGAAGGTACTAAAGAGCCGGGAAGTTTCAAAAAACAAGAGGAAACCTCGAAATCCTAGATGCTTGATATTAGAAGATGCTGATAAAGTGTGTCAACAGGCAAAACCTAACGTTTTAAATGACACAAAAAACAATCTAGTTATTACTATTGATGATATGACTATGATACCAGACGTCGATTTTGAACCATTCCACGTTCGTCAGAATCTTCTAATTAGCGACGGTTCTCAGCTCAATGCCGATCATGTTGAGGAATTTGGAAAACTATTATACGTTGCGTCCAATTCAGAATTCGAGCAGCGATCACCATGGTATCTCTATCGCCCGGATCGAATCGAGGCGGTTGCAAAAAATCGAACGCATATTCAGATTTTATTTACCTGCGACCAATTGATAATGCCTGCATATAAGCCTCATGAAAATGGTCATTGGGTATGCAGTTATTATGATACGAAGCAAATATATATATTTGATTCTATTGGGCATAAGCAGCTGCACCGCTATCATAAGCTGTACCTAGAAAAATTATTTCCCTATTATAATTTTAGTGAAACCGATTCCGTCGTATTTCCGCCGGTTGAAATACAGCCAAATAGTAATGATTGTGCACTGTTTTCGATGGCATTTGCTGTATCAATCTGAGGGGACATAAACCCTGAGAGTGTTACATATGACCATCTACGTATGCGTGAACACTGCCTATATATGTTTCAATCAAGAAAACTTGAACATTTTCCGCGCCAGACACTGGAGGCTGACGATATATCATGTGTGGTTCAAGGTGACCACAATGTACAGGAGCCTCGTCCTTCAGAAGCGATTAATAAGAATAATAAAACAGGGCGGAGAGAATTTTCCGTTAGCAAAGTATCTGAGATGACTGTAACTGATCAGAATGACGACAATCTTGCCCATGCTGCCATCCCACTAAGTTATTACAAACGAAAAGTTTCTAATTTCGTGAAAGCGGAGTGTAAAAAGTCATTAGAAAATAATGATGTCAAATTGGGGGATGATACTGATAATGTAGCAGTTAGTGAAAGTAATTCGCACGTATTAGTAGAATCTAAAATTCCATCGGTACATAATAGATGTTTCCGAAATAAATACCTGCGCGATTATTATCAAGTTCACAATGAAAACAAAAAGGAGATGCAAAAGGCACATTATAGATCCATCAAGCGTTATAATAAGGTGCGCATCAGCAAAAATATTTTTTAAAAATAATTCACATTTATTAAAAAGAATACTTGGGTGAAATCTAAATATACCAAAGAGAGGTATGTTCGAAACTTGTCGTCTGTTTTAACGGGCTTTTCTCCTTTGGACTGCCGGCTCAAAGCGGAACGAATTGTAAAGTGGTGTTTTTATACTCGACAGACATATATTGTTCAATTGAAAAAGACTCTGAAAGATACTAAAGAGAAGATTGAAGTACATCTCACACGTATTACCGGTCATTCATGTTCCGATCGTATCGAATTTATTCAAATGTTATGTGGAGAATCTCGGCATAATCCTTCTTCAGAGGCATATTTTAGAGAAATTATGCATCATATTTTCAATCAAATTGAACCGATCATAATGAATTCAGAAGGTAAAGTTATAAATATATTACCTTTAATACACACTAAAAGCAAAAGAAGAAAATCATGGAAGTGCACTCAAATATATAAAACGAATCATGATCAAATGGTAAATAATTTAAAAGATATCTTCCAGCAGTTTATGAATTGCACACTAATTAAATTGGACAGCTCTTTACGTCGTATTAATAAATGTTCAAACAACATGAGCACAGAGAAACTTGGTCATTCTCACGGTTGTTATATCAACCCAAACACATGTTCGTCCAAATTTTTGTCAATACAAATTTTATCTTCTCATTTTCCTGCTATTCGACGCATCTTTAGATTGATGTATCATCTTATGTTTTTGAATAAGAAATTAACGAGTCTAGATGAGGCTTTAAATAAAAATGACATTGAAATGCTTCAAGATATTGCTGACCAAGCTGAACGGATAGCCCAAGCATTAAAAATAAATACAAAGTAAATTAATCTAGACGAAACTCAGATAAGAACCGAATTCATTTCCGCGTTCATGGCTTTTACTAAGCGGTCGATGGATGTTCCGCGCTTTCCTTGCATCTCTTGCGAAGAACTCTGTCTTGAAAGCAATATCATCCGCATCACAGTCTCTAATGTGTCTAAATACGGAGATGAATGGGATAAATTTGAGGAATTCCTTCGTGAAAGGATGATAACAGAATATAATAATCATATCTGTCGATATTGTCATGGAAAGTTCAGGGAAAACAAGATGCCGCCAGCTTGCATTTTGAATGATCTTGACGTTCGGGAAGTTCCTTACGAAGTAATGGGGCTGAATACTTATGAAAAAATTTTAATTCAACGTGCAAAAGCATTTAAAGTTGTGCAACGATTAGGGACTGTTATGAATAAAAAGCTCCCACACAAGAATCTAGTTCCTAAGGCAGTAGGCACCAGCTTTATTTTACCACTACCGACCGAGCAAACTTAAAAAAAAATATGTCCTCCATACGAACCAATTAATTGCAATCATGAGTTGTACATAATCATTCGGGGCATTCCTACAAAATCTAAAATCGTATGGGAACGATTAGTAAACTTGAAAAAAGTATGGAAGGCCTTGAGTTGGTTACAGTCGAACAATCCTTTATATTTAGGTATAGAGTTACCAAAATGTCATGAAGAATTGTTAGAAACAATGAATAATGTTGAGTTTCAAGAGCAACACAAGCCTCGTCCGGTAAGCGTGCCAATAAAGACTGATGATATTGTGTCGTGCATTAAAAAAAGTGGAGACCCAAGGTCCAATACCGAATTAAACGACGAAAAGAAAGGTGCGCTCGTCACTCAGATGCGGCAATCGCATCTATATTATGAACAGTTTACTATTTATCCCGTCCATGAAAAAAGGATTAATGTTTCTGCAACCGATCTTTATCAAATGCTGAAGATCCATGATGTCCGTTTGGATAAACGTCTTAAACATTTAGACTTAAGATGTTTTCCAGATTTATATCCGTACGGGGAGAATGGTCAGGGCGAAGAAAGAGCCGTTCCTTTAACTGACTTTGAATTTTACAAGTCTAGATTTATGTCGAAACATCCGCAATTTCGGTTAGATATTCAATATCTCTTTTATGCATTAAACAATAACAATATACGACAAATGAATGCTGGTTTCTTCCATAAACTGAACGTAACAAATCCTCGCGAGAAATATACCGCACGTAATTACCTTGATAAAATGTCTAAAGGGCAATTAGAATCTAATTTAAATACAATATTTTCTAGATTACGTAATACGGACCAATTTTGGAGAATTCCTAGAAGTAATTTATTGTGTATGTCTCGTCATTATGGCCCGGCTACATGGTTTTAACAATCAGTCCCAGTGAGTGGCTTTGGGATGATTTAATTGAACATCTTCGTGATCTACACAAAGTTCCACCGAGTACGAAAATTAACCCGATGGAACTTGTCGTTGCTGATCCGGTGGCTACGTCCAGATTTATTGATAATAAATTCAAAGCTATGCTCGATTTCATTATTTCACCTGCTAACCCGATAGGAAAAGTAGAACATTATTTCTGGCGTAGGGAATATCAAAGTAGAGGTGCTCTACATTTCCACCTTCTAATTTGGGTCAAGGATGCCCCGATAATAGGTAAGTCTCCACCGGAAGATGTTGCCTCGTTTATACTTAGTTATGTAACGTGCAGGATGCCGGACAAGAATGTCTCACCGCAACTATACAGATGAGTAAATAGTCATCAGAAACACAGTCATAATTCTTATTGCTTACGAAATAAAAAGACAAAAACTGGTTTTATCCGGCGTTGCAGATTTGGTCATCCTCGTCCCTTTACGGAAACTTTTAAGCTCCGCGATGTCGCTGTCTGAATTGCTGGTAAAAAGACTTTACGAACAAAAAGCAGACTCTATGATCTACCACGTAGCCCTGCTGAAGCTTACATTAATGATTATAACCCGGCTGTACTCTGTGTTTGGGAAGGTAACATGGATATACAATTCGTTGGTGAGTATTCCACAATATTAAGATATTACACGACGAAGTATATTGTTAAACCTGAAAAGGGTAATAACTGCAGTTCAACAGATATTATAAATTCTTCTAAATTCGTGGCTAGTAATCTTTGGAATTGGGCCATGCGTTTGTTGAGTCATCGTGAATGTGGTGCTCTTGAAGCTGCTGATAGCGTCCTCGGTATTCCATTGCACGGAACTGATTCCTAAACTACTATCAAGTGGTTGGACGTAAATACTATTCAAAGTAGAACATTAAAAAAACGTAGGGATATTGAGAAATTGGATCCTGAATCGATTGATTTATTCTATCCTTCTGTTATTGAGACTTACTACCCGAACAGACCGGGCCAATTAGATTCCCTCAATCTCTACGATTTCATCAAGTGGGACGATATTACAAAAATAAAACCCAAAATGCTAGAAGTATTAGAAATCGATAAATTTACATATTTGAACAAGCGCTCAAGAGGTTTACTTATAAATCATTATATATATAATGTTAAAACTGAACCTGAGCGCTACTATTACACTTTATTGCATTTATTCAAACCCTGGCGCAAATTTGAGGATTAAAAAAATGACTATAATACGTATACTGATGCTTTTTCGGCAATACAGTTGGAGCTCGTAGCGGCTCTACAATATCATGATAAAATAACGGAAATAAGAAAGGCAATTGATTATGTTAAGGAAGAAGTTGACAGACATTTGGTGAATAGTCCCGAAAACAAAAAGGATCATTCAGACAATAACAATGAGTTAGAATGGGTTCCTGTTGAGGTTGAGGAAGCAATCAAAGATTTCAAAGATGGCGCACATCATCTTCAAGTTAACATCCTCTCGCAAATGATACAAGAATTAAACTTGGATCACAAAAGGATTTTTGACAAAGTTATTCATGCTCTAAACTCAGATGAAACGATTATCAGAATATATGTCAGTGGAGAAGGAGGAACAGGAAAAAGTTTTCTTATAAAAACTATTAGAACTTGGATAAAGAAAAATGTCAATAAAGATACAGCGGTAACCGCTCCAACGGGAATAGCCGCATTTAATGTAGATGGTTTGACAATTCACCGCTTGTTCCAACTGCCAGTCGAACATGGTCATACTCCTAAATATAGGCCACTTTCAGATGGGGTTCTTAAACTACTGCGCCATGAGCTGCAAAATGTCGGTTTGCTAATCATTGACGAAATTTCTATGATTTCCAATGTCACCTTGATGTACATTCATTTGCGGTTGACAGAAATATTCAATACATCCGATTCAGGGGATGGTTGGTTCGGAAGGAAACATATTCTCTTGTTCGGTGATTTATTACAGCTTCCACCCGTACACGAAGAACACGTATTTGTGATGCTATCGCCAGATAAGATAGAAAAATACATTGGTGCAATGGGTTCCACCGATTTATGGATAACATTATTTCATTATGATGAATTGACGATAAATATGCGTCAAAAGGACGATGTTTCGTATAAAGATCTGTTATCCAGGATTCGAGTAGGCATTGTAACTGATTCTGATACAAAGGCTCTGGAATCAAGAAAATTACAGTTTAACGAACAAACTATCGACGGTCGAATACATGAGTTATCTGATTATATGTGTAGTTTACCGCCTGATACCGTCTGTTTACTTCCTACGTGTCACCAGTGTGATACTTTAAATTCGGCTATGTTAGCACGAATATCTTCCGTGGATATACATCTTATTGCAAGAGATACCATTGACTGTGAGTTTTATTTGAGGAAAAGAGTTTCTATAGCATTATGTTGTGATGGAGAGGGTAGCTCGAAAACGGCAGGGCTGGCGAAATTAATAATCGTTAAGATTGGTGCTCAAATAATGATTAGAAGGAATATCGATGTCACTTGTCACGTCGCGACCAAATGCGTACAATGTCTTTTTAAGCCTAATACGCACGATAGCGGAATTCTCATTTTTCGACGGATCTGAATATTTTCTTTAGAGTTAAGCCTACCACGGCGGAAACGTAGCCTATCCATAATAATATAACTAAGCGTTTCTCCTACCTTCCCACGCGAAAGCGTAGCGGTCTTAACGATATCGAGAACAAATATACAAGCAGGAAAAATTTCGAACAGTCTTGTTGTAATCCGAACAGAGTCCGAGTACATCGCAGAGTGTCCTTAAGGCCAAAAATGCACAAAGGAAACCTTCGGGTTACAAGGATGACGAACACGTGAAGCGACACGCAAGAAATGCGTGATGATAATCGTAAAGACGTAAATACATAACGACGCAACGATACCGAATTATAACGACCAGCCAAGAGCCGAAAATGTCAAAATCCTTTAAATATACACTCGCTAGAAGAAAATCCTCCGACCCAGAAAGTTGACCCGGTCATAAAACTGCGTTGATATTTCCCATGTGGACTCGCGGGCCTCGGTCAACAAGCCCTATCTCGAGCGTGCGTTCTTGGCGCCGACAAGGCCCCTTTTTCCTCTGTATTTTTCCGCGCTCCAGATAAAGAAGCGCAGCTCCAATTCCCGGAAATAGAGCGACGGTTGTGGCTATCGCAACCTACTCCTCGCTCCCACTCTTATTTCAACTTATACATATTTTACACCAATCCAACAGAATGCACCCCCAAATGTGCACTCTGCCAGGGGGCCAGTCTCCCACCACCTCAGCATCCGAATTTTTCCTACGTCCCAGAAGAAGAAAATCATCAAGTCAGAGTGTTCCTTCACCACTCGCCGAGAACAGTCTCCCAACAACTTTCATCGGAATAAGTAGAACATCTGTCTCCTGACAGCAAACGCGAAACTTGAACTTCGAAATTGTTCCTCATGAAAATGCGAACTGTAAGAAATCGTTTAACTGTCTACGTTGAATGTGTATGTGTGAAACTCGCACGAGTAAAAATTTGTATCAACGTGTAAATTCAACATTACCACCGAGCGTGCGCAACCGAGGGGTCCGACCTATCTGCGGAGGCCCAAACCCAACCGCTGTAAACCGATTATCGTATCCACAGCGCGTCATAATTGTAAGCGAACCTCTATGTATTTTCACGTTGACGAAATTAACTAAATTGGTTAATTTCAATAAATCCCAAATTGTTAATTATTTCCATAGATCACTTTATTTCTTTATTTCTTAACCGAGTTCTTAACCGAGTCACCTTTCCCTTTTTCACCCTCATCCCGAGCTATTGCGCTAGGCGTAGGCTAAAAAGAGGGAACCGCGATAACACATATGCCCACGTCCCCTCAGGACGTGACATATAAATTTTGGGGGCTCGTCCGGGGTTGTAAAAAGGGTATGTGCTTTTACAAATTTACTTAATGGATAAGGAATCCACATGCGAGTCGCTTGATTTAAACATTACTGAGGATTTACCGCATTCAGAAACAGACGAACCAGGTCAATCCCGTAGTACAGGGTACGCATTGAGGGTATCAAACGCTAATTTATTATCTGGCCTCGAAGCTCCTAAAAGATCCATCAAAAAATTAGTATTACCAACTAAGGGAAATCCAGATAATTCAAACAATATGGCTCTAGGAACGAACCAATTAATATCTTTGAAGGAAGCTGTTAGCGTTGTTCCGGAATTTGACGGGAAAAATATCCCCTCCTCAGAATTTACGACCGGTTGTGAAGATGCCAAAGATATGCTTCCAGCCGAATCAGAGAAGTAATTAGTAAAATTATTGAGGAACAAATTGAAAGATCTAGCCCGAGAAAGTATACATGGAATTAAATTCGAGACCGTAAAATACCTCGTACATTTTCTAAAAAAAATATACGCGCCAAACAAATCCGAGATTCAGCTGTTGGGAGAACTCAACAATATTTACCAGGCAAGCGGTGACAGCGTTATGGAATTTGCCGCGAGAATTAGGAAAAAGGCAAGAGAAATATTAGATGCAAATAAATTAGCCATCAATGGGGAAGAGGACCAACTATTTAGGAGACAAATGGACGAATATTTTCTGACAAGTTTTAAACGCGGATTAAAAGATGAGATCGAACACCGACTCCCACCGTACGTAGACATGCCTACCGCCATCGATCACGCGGTTAGAATCGAACGCGATCTCAAGGCTCGAAGGGAATTGGAATCGCGTTCCACCAAATCTGAAAGAGCTATTCCGACTAGACCTGTGAGGGTATGCAATATCTGCAAAAGGGATAATCACCCGACCGAAGCTTGTCGATTCGCGCCAGTAATTTGCCAAATTTGTAAAATCCATGGCCACAGTGCCAACGAATGTCGAAAATCTGCTAACGATCACGGGCCTGTCACGTGCCAAATTTGTAAAAAAGTGGGTCACTCCGCGGACAAATGTTTCCACAGTCAAAGGTCCTATGCAATTACTTGCCAATTGTGTAAAAAACCAGGGCACTCGGCTAGCGAGTGTACCTCGCGTAAAGAGCCACAGTATTTTTCGAGTGATCGTCCTCGCCCCTCATCTGTTCCTCAGTGCTAATACTGCCATAATCGCGGACACACTGCGGATAAATGCTTCAAAATTCAGAATAACACGCCGCAAAATAATACACCGACTTGCCTATATTGCAAAAAATTCGGCCATACATTAGAAAATGGCCGCATACTTGAATATAATAAGTCTCAAAATCAGTCGGGAAACGGGAAGAATACCCCTCGGACGGACGCGCCGAGCGGTACCCCGACCCCCGTGCGTCCGGCAATCATGGCCATGGAAGAGGCTCAAGCCAACGATACCCGACCTATACAATAAGCGCGGAAAATTTCAATGAGCTACCCTCGGTGTGTATCGGAGCACTACCAGAAACGGGTCTCACGATAATGCTATTAGACACTGCAGCCATTCCCAATCTTATAAAGAAAGAATACACAAGAAATATGGTCGGTATCGATGAATCAGATATCATAAAATTAAAAGGTATATCAGAGCTACCAGTGTATGCGTTAGGGAGCGTAATAATTCAAGTATTCGCGTTCAAGGCCCTATTTCACATAATTCCAGATTCGATACCGCTCCCCTACCCTGGATTATTAGGGTCGAATTTCTTTTTTGAACTTAAAGCAAAAATTAATCATGAGACAGAACGTTTCGAATGCGGAACAAGATCTTGGCCATTTGAAAAATCAGGTGACCCCGATGAGGTGATAGAAATCCCCGCGCGTTTGGAAACTTCCTTTCACGTAAAAGTGGAGGATAGCACAATAAAGGAGGATTATCTCTCGCCTTCAAAAATCCGCGAAGGTGTATATGCCAGCGACTGCCTGGTAACGAACATCCGCGGAAAAGCTCATTTGAAGGTTTACAATACTACAAATGATGCCATACGACTGATCGTGCCAGTCGTAAAACTGCAAGAATTCGACGCGATCGAAGACTTAGCAGAAAATAAAACAAGTAGAGATTGCATGACAATCTCTCATTCCAGTTCGATCCCTCGTGACTCTTCTATTTCAAGCGATGATTGCAAGACAATTACGCATTTTCAGAGCCCAAAAGAGGCCATTTTTAAAAAATCGACGGAAAATGTCGAATTAAAAACCTGGCATTGCCCCAAAGAGAGCGATGACCAAGGAAAATTAAAAAAAAATTATGGTAGCGAGGAAAGAACTGGAACTAAGATCAACAAGTCAAATAAAAATAATAATAAAATCTTAGGCCAAGAATCAAGATCGAATAAAATTGAAAAATCAAGATTAAAAATAAAAGAATAGCCAATGAGCGTCAAAAATTCAAAATAAAAAATAAATCAATTTTCAAATTTGAGAGAAATTCAAATCGTAAATTGTGTTTCCATGTATGACCCAAGATCACGTAATATAAAAAATATCTCGGAGCGCACGGAGACAATAAAAGGGCTCCTGCGACTCGATCATCTAGCCAAAGATGAGCTAGATCATGTAGAAAAAATTATCGAAAAATATCCAGATAGGTTTCACATAAAAGGCGAACCTCTGGAGTTTACATCTGTGCTGCGGCACAAGATCCCCACGGTCGATGATCTCCCGACCAATACAAAACAATACAGGTTTCCTCAGGCTCTTAGGGGCGAAGTTCAGCGTCAGGTAGATGAGCTACTGGACTCGAGGATTATTAACCATTCGCGGTCCCCAAACATCAGTCCTGTTTGGATAGTACCAAAGAAACCCGACTCCAATGGCAATAAGCGTTGGAGAATGGTAATTGATTTTCGGGCCCTTAATGAAAAGACAATCGGCGATTCTTATCCGTTGCCTAACATCACAGACATTCTGGATCAATTGGGCAACGCAAATTATTTCTCCGTATTCGATCTAGCGTCCGGGTTCCATCAGATAGAAATGAATCCCGATGATAAGCCGAAAACTGCTTTCTCTACTCCGTATGGACACTATGAATTTTCGAGAATGCCTTTTGGGCTTAAAAATGCCCCGGCGACTTTCCAGCGCTTGATGGACGTCGTGTTGAGTGGACTCCAAGGAGTATCCCTCTTCGTTTATCTCGACGACATCGTCATTTACGCCAAGGATTTAGAGGAGCACGGTAAAAAAATCGAGGAACTGATGGAAAGGTTGCGTAAAGCCAACCTACAATTGCAACCGGACAAATGCGAATTTCTCAGGCCAGAAGTTAATTACCTAGGGCATATAATTGGGAAGGACGGGTTAAGACCGGATCCCAATAAATTGTCAGCGGTACGGGAATTCCCAGTTCCCAAAACTGTTAAAAATATTCAGCAATTTTTAGGCCTAACAGGTTACTACCGTAGGTTCATTAAAGATTTTTCGAAGATCGCGAAACCATTGACGCGACTTTTAGAAGATAAGGTCGATTTCGAATGGACCGAAGAAACACAAAAGGCTTTCGAAATACTCAAGGATAAGCTCTGTGAAGCTCCCATCTTGCAGTATCCGACTTTGAAAAACCGTTTATAATAACAACGGATGCTTCCGGCTACGCCTTAGGCGGAGTAATATCACAAGGTGAAATAGGGAAAGATAAACCGATCGCTTATACATCGTGCGTACTACGCGGGGCAGCCCTTCGGTACGACACCTATGAAAAAGAGGCAATGGGAATTATTCACAGCGTTAAAGCATTTAGGCCTTATATTTACGGTAGGAAATTCACGCTTGTGACCTGGTGGCTTGTGACTTTGGTCTGGTTTATAACAGCCAAAGACGCGAACGCACGCGTCCTGAAATGGCGACTTAAACTTTCGGAATACGACTACGACGTCGTGTACAAGCCAGGGAAATTAAATTCAAACGCCGATGCCTTATCGCTGTCACGTCGCGACCAAATGCGTACAATGTCTTTTTAAGCCTAATACGCACGATAGCGGAATGCTCATTTTTCGACGGATCTGAATATTTTCTTTAGAGTTAGGCCTACCACGGCGGAAACGTAGCCTATCCATAATAATATAACTAAGCGTTTCTCGTACCTTCCCACGCGAAAGCGTAGCGATCTTAACGATATCGAGAACAAATATATAAGCGGGAAAATTTCGAACAGTCTCGTTGTAACCCGAACAGAGTCCGAGTATATCGCAGAGTGTCCTTAAGACCAAAAATACACAAAGGAAACCTTCGGGTTACAAGGATGACGAACACGTGAAGCGACACGCAAGAAATGCGTGATGATATTCATAAAGACGTGAAAATATAACGACGCAACGATACCGAATGCTCACGATCATCCAAGAGCGGAAAAATGTCCAAATCCTTAAAAAATATACACTCGCTAGGAGAAAATCCTCCGACCCAGGAAGTTGCTGCGGTCATAAAACTGCGTTGATATTTCCCATGCGGACTCGCGGGCCTCGGTCAACAAGCCCTATCTCGAGCGTGCGTTCTTGGCGCCGACAAGGCCCCTTTTTCGTCTATATTTTTCCGCGCTCCAGATAAAGAAGCGCTGCTCCAATTCCCGGAAATAGAGCGACGGTTGTGGCTATCGCAACCTACTCCTTGCTCCCACTCTCATTCCAACTTATACATATTTTCCACCAATCCAAAAGAATGCACCCCCAAATGTGCACCCTCCCAGGGGGCCAGTCTCCCACCACCTCAGAATCCCAATTTTTCCTACATCCTAGAAGAAGAAAATGACCAAGTCAGTCTTCCGGCAACCACGATCACACAAACTTCTTTTTATCGAGTCTCAATCCGAGACTCCAGTCAGAATCCAGCGAGCTCATATCTAGAGTTCCTTAACCGATATCCATCGCGTTGAATATTCATTTCCTTTCTTGTAAAGCGTACGTTGTCTTGCAACTCGAGTTTATACAAATCTTGTACTTCGAAAGTTCTCTAACAGTTACGCGATAATCTTAAGAATTTTGACATTTGTATTACACGCAATATTTCATTGTATTTTCCATTCTCGAACCGCGAAATCCACGAACACTAGAATCTGTGTCACCGAACATTTGCTGTATCCGTCACACACACACCTACACCATCTGCGAGCGTTCGGGCCATCGACGAAGGGCCCATAGTTCTACGACCGTACCTGACACCCAAGCGACTGGGTCAACGCCGAGACGCATCAATGTAAGCGAACACATTTTCACCCTATCGTCTTCAATTTGTATCTTTAAAATAATAGGATCAACCCATACGGCTGATTCTAATAATTTACGAGTCAATCGAACACAAGTGTCACAACCATTATTTTCAACGATTGGATCATCCACGAAATTCTTTAAAATTATCCTTTCCACCAGCACGACCCCTTTTTAACCGTCATCCCGTGCTATTGCGCTAGGCGTAGGCAAGAAAGAGGGATACCACACATATATATATGCCCACGTCCCCTCAGGACGTGACATATAATTTTTGGGGGCTCGTCCGGGATTTTTAAAAAGGGGAATGTGCCTTTGCAAATCAACCTCATGGATAAGGAATCAACTTGCGAGACACTAGATTTAAATATAACTGAGGATTTGTCATATACAGAACCAAACGAATCAATTCACCCCGGTAGTTCAGGTTATACTCTGAGGGGATCAAACGTTCCACTACTTCCTGGTCTAGGACCTCCCAGTAGATCTTCAAAACAACCAGATTTACCCCCAAAAGGCGGAGCCATGAATCCAGAAACCCCAACGTTGAGTATAAACGACTTGATGTTGATAAAAGACGTTGTTAAGATAATCCCCGAATTCGATGGGAAAAATGTTCCGTTTTCGGATTTCGTCGCCGGGTGTGAGGACGCAAGGGAGGTGATTTCCCCTGCAGCCGAAAAGTACCTGGTGAAGATGATTCGGAATAGATTGATAAACCCCGCTAGAGACATGATTCACGCGACAAAATTCGAGAAAGTACACGACCTATTAGGATATCTTAAGAAGCTTTATGCACCCAACAAAACTGAAATGCAACTAGTCGGAGAACTCAGTACTATTTGCCAAAAAAGGAACGAAACTGTAGCTGAATTTTCTATGCGAATTAAAAGGAAAGGAAAAGAGATACTTGATACAGAAAGACCATCAGATAACAGGCTAGAAAACGAGTATTTCAAGAAAAGAATGGACGATTATTTCCTCTCGTGTTTCAAGCGTGGATTAAGGGAGGAGATCGAACAGCGACTCCCCCATTGCGATAACATTTCCATTGCTATCGATCATGCAGTTGAAATTGAACGCGATCTTGAAGCACGACGGGAACTACAGTCGGCCTCGAACAAATTAGAAAACTTCCCTCCCCTCAAATCAGTTAAAATTTGTAATATCTGTAAAAAGGATAACCACACGTCGGAAAATTGTCGTTTCTCGTTGCTCACTTGCCAATTATGCAAAAACCAGGGCCATAGCGCCGACCAATGCAAAAAGGAACAGGACGAATGGGAGGTATTGACCTGCCAGGTGTGCAAAGGTGCCGGGCACAGCGCGGACAAATGCCATTTAGGACAACGGTCCCCTATAGTATCCTGTCAACTGTGCAAGACCTCGGGCCACATGGCCCCTGATTGCCCTACTCGTAATAAATCTCTTAACCCTTCAGAGGACCGTCCGCGTTTTGAAAGCGTTCCCGAGTGCCAGTATTGCCACAATCGTGGGCATACCGTAGACAATTGCTTCAAATTAAAAAATAACACTTCGAGTCTCGAATGTCAATTTTGTCACAACCGCGGACATACCGCGGACAATTGTTTCAAGTTAAAAAACAGTAGCTCCCCCAGCGTCGAGTGCCAGTTCTGCCGCAATCGCGGCCACACGGCAGATAATTGCCCCAAGTTAAAAATAAACAGCGCTCCAAGCATTGAGTGCCAGTTTTGTCATAACCGCGGACATACCGCTGACAACTGTTTCAAACTAAGGAACAGCGCAGCTCCGAGTCCCGATCAACTTACATGCCGTTATTGCAAACGAGAAGGGCACTCCATAGCAAACTGTCGGACTCTCGAATATAACAATAAATTGCGAAGCCAGCCGGGAAACGGGTTGAACACCACTCGGACGGACGCACCGAGTGGCCCGTCCCCGACAGAGCGTCCGGTTCACGCGATAGCTTTAGGCCAGCCGAACGGCGGTACCCAACTTATACAATAGAAGCAGAAAAATTCGTCACGCTACCCTCGGTGTGTATCGGAGCACTACCAGAAACAGGGAAAATTTCAATGCTATTAGATAGTGGTGCCGTTCCAAATTTGATCAAAAAGAAATGTACAAAAGGTTTCACCGGAATTGATGAAAATGATATCATAAGATTAAACGGAATATCTGCACTACCAGTCTTCGCGCTAGGTAGTGTGTGGTTCCGCGTATTAGGTTTCGCAACGCTCTTTCAGATCATACCAGACGATGTGCCACTTCCTTATCCAGGGTTGTTGGGATCCAGATACTTCTTTGAAACGAAATCCAAAATTAATTACGAGATAGAATGTTTCGAGTGTGGAAATAATCTATGGCCTTTTGAAAAACCAAACGAACGCGTTGAGAAAATCGAAATTCCCGCACGTTCGGAAACCTCCTTCCATGTGAAAGTGGTGGATAGCACGATGAAAGAGGGATATATCGCCCCTTTCATAGCCCCTGAAGGTGTCTATGCCGGCGACTGCCTGGTGACAACCATCAACGGGAAGGCTCATTTGAAGGTTTATAATACCACTAGTGACGCTGTAAGGTTAATCGTGCCGGTCGTAAGACTGCAGGCTTTCGATACGGTCGAAACCTTGTCAGCAGACGAGATTGAATCATATTCTTCGAAAATTTCAAATCCTTTCAATTCTTCTATTCCCAGCGTAGATCGCATGACGACTACGTTGTTCGAGGGTCCTTCCGCGGCCCGAAAAAAACGCTCGACCAGCCGAGTCGAGATCAATCCTTTCAATTCTTCTATTCCCAGCGTAGATCGCATGACGACTACGTTGTTCCAGGGTCCTTCCGCGGCCCGTAAAAAACCCTCGACCAGCCGAGTCGAGATAAATCCTTTCAATTCTTCTATTCCCAGCGTAGATCGCATGACGACTACGTTGTTCCAGGGTCCTTCCGCGGCCCGTAAAAAAACCTCGACCAGCCGAGTCGAGATAAAACCTTGCCATCGCTATAACGAAAACGACGACCAAGGAAAAACAAAACAAACCTCCAGTAGTGAGGAAAAAACTAAACCAAAAACATATAAAAAACGAAACAAGAATTCAATTAGAAAGGAAGATGAAATTGTCGAATCAAACAAAGGTAAAAATGTAAATTCAATCTCCAACTATCAGACAGCATCGGATAAAATAAAAGACAACTCGGAGCGTTCCCAAGTAATAAAATCTCTCCTACGCTTAGAGCACCCCGCGCAAGACGGATTAGAACATGTCGAAAAAATCATTGAAAAATATTCAGATAGGTTCCACATAAAGGGTGAGCCTCTCGAAGCAACACATGTTCTCCGACACAAGATCCCCACGGTCGACGACCTACCGATCAACACGAAACAGTATAGGTTTCCCCAGGCGCTCAAAGGCGAAGTCCAGCGACAAGTGGACGAGCTATTAGGGACGAGGGTAATAGACCATTCAGAGTCTCCTAACAACAGCCCTGTTTGGATAGTACCGAAAAAACCGGACTCCAGCGGAAACAAACGCTGGCGAATGGTAATCGATTTCCGCGCATTGAATGAAAAAACAATTGGCGGTTCCTACCCATTGCCAAATATCACAGACATCCTCGATCAACTAGGGAACGCAAATTATTTCTCAGTATTCGATCTCGCTTCCGGGTTCCATCAAATCGAAATGAACCCCGAAGACAAACCAAAAACCGCGTTTTCGACACCACACGGTCATTACGAATTCGCGAGAATGCCTTTTGGGCTTAAAAATGCCCCGGCAACATTCCAGCGCTTAATGGACATTGTACTCAGCGGACTCCAAGGGGTATCGCTTTTCGTGTATTTGGATGATATCGTGATTTACGCCAAAGATTTGGACGAACACGAGAGGAAAATTCGCGAATTAATGGAACGTCTGCGTAAAGCAAATCTCAAATTACAACCAGACAAATGCGAATTCCTCAGGCCAGAGGTCAACTACCTCGGCCACATAATCGGAAAAGACGGCCTGAGACCAGATCCTAACAAGCTATTGGCCGTAAAAAAATTTTCCAGTCCCCAAAAACGTCAAAAACATACGCCAATTCCTAGGCCTAGCCGGTTATTACCGTCGATTTATCAAAGATTTCTCAAAAATTGCAAAACCCTTAACTCATCTTCTAGAAGATAAAGTCGATTTTGAATGGAAAGACGAGACCCAGAAAGCTTTCGACATACTCAAGGGCAAATTGTGCGAAGCCCCAATCCTCCAATACCCGGATTTTGAAAAACCATTCATCATAACGACAGATGCTTCGGGCTACGCCTTAGGCGGAGTCCTCTCACAGGGAGAAATAGGCAAGGATAAACCCATTGCCTACACATCCTGTGTACTACGTGGCGCAGCTCTTCGTTACGACACGTATGAAAAAGAAGCAATGGCGATTATTCACAGCGTGAAAGCTTTCCGTCCCTACATTTATGGTAGAAAGTTTACTCTCGTCACCGATCACAAACCCTTGGTTTGGTTTAAAACCGCCAAAGACGCAAACACACGCGTTCTAAAATGGCGACTCAAGCTCTCTGAGTACGACTACGACGTTGTTTATAAACCTGGAACGTTAAACGTAAATGCCGACGCTTTGTCGCGTACCCCAGTTGAGCAATCGGAAGAGGTTAAAACCATTCCCCACTACGATCGGAAACAAAACGAAATGTCGGCAGACGCATGGCGAAAGGCGGTACACGAAATACTCGAAATTTCCGACAGCGACGAAAATCCCACAAGATTTACCACTCAGGTAGAAATCCACCCGCCGCCGCGATCAAATGAAATAAACGTCATCACTCGCTCTCGAGCGAAGAGCGATGAACCCCCCGTCCCAGATGGAGACGATCGGCAAGTGGAAGGCACACTTGTCGAGGAAACATCAACAAGGGTCAGCGTGCCTACGCCCGAAGCCACAGATGCACGCGCTAGGACCCACAACTCTCCGCGCCGAACTCGAAGAGCCATAAACTACGAGGAGAGTAGTAGCGAGGAAACGGAGGCCGAAATAATAAGTGCCGCACGTGTTAGGCGACCCACTAAGGGCATCAACCCCAAAACAGCTGAGGTCCCCGACCGGCGCCAAGCACCTCATGCCTTTTATTCCGGAAACTCCTCCATTCCTAACTCCGATGATCCAACAGATTCAGACTCCAGTTCGATTGACTCAAAACTTTCCGACGAAAATCCTCCAGTCAAAGAAATTAATAGGCCAGAATTAAAAATTGCTAATTGCGTCAGTACAAAGGAACAGTTCCAATTTCGGAACGACAATTTAGTCTATTTCATAGACTCAACAGGGAAACCTTGTGACCCTGGAGGACAAAAACTATTAGAATCCAATAAGCTCCCCATCTGGAAGGATCTGTCGTTAGGCCGAGCCTACAGCAAAAAGGTTGGAAAAAAATATCACATCGCCTTGGTCATTAAGGGAGAGCAGTCTGCATCGCTCGCTTTAATAACCGAAAGAATTAATCAGAGCATGGAAGAATTAAAGTCGATTTGCGAAACACTCGACCTCCAGTCGATCAGCTTTTGTCATTGCCAACACGTCGAGCACTTAATATGGGCAGATGTGCTGAATATCGTAAAAGATGTATTTAAAGACAGTCCGGTTAAGATACTGATCTGCCTCGGAACTTTGCGCTACGTACCAATCGAAAAACGTGACTCCATTTTCTACGAAATGCATAACTCCCCAATCGGGGGCCACAAAGGGGTTTCCAAAACTTACAATAGAATCAAACGCGACTATATCTGGGAAGATTTAAAATCGGACGTTCAAAGGCGGGTGCAGCAATGCTTGGAGTGTCAGCTAAAGAAGTTAGTCAGAGTCAAGACAAAGCAGCCGATGATAATAACAGACACCCCAGGTACAGTTTTTGAGAAAATTTCAATGGATATAGTAGGTCCAATGCAACGGACGTCCAGCAAAAACGAATATATCCTCACAATTCAAGACCATCTGTCAAAATATTGCATTGCAATTCCACTTCCAAACGCACTAGCGACGACAATCGCCGACGCATTCATAAAGAGGTTCATATGCGTCTTCGGCGCACCAAAAGCACTCCTGACGGACCAAGGGAGTAACTTCCTCAGCGGCCTCATGCGAAGAGTAGCAAAAAGGTTCCGAATTAAGCGATGTCGAACGACCGCATTTCATCCACAATCGAACGGATCGCTGGAGAGGTCTCACCACTCTCTAGCCGAATTCCTTAAGCAATACACAGATAAGGATAACGAATGGGATCAATGGCTCGAATTAGCGATGCTTTCCTACAATACAAGTGTCCACGAAAGCACCAAATACACACCCTTCGAGGTAGTTTTCGGTAAATTAGCACGAATCCCATCAAGCGAACCGCTTAGGGAATCGGATCAGTTACCTACGTATCGTGGATATTTGATCGAATTGATCACCCGTATAAACGTAATCAGGACCCTCGCCTACGAAAATCTAGTCTCATCAAAACATCGCTCAAAAAAATATTATGATAAAAACGCGAATCCCAAAAGTTTCAAATCCGGAGATTTCGTTTTCCTCCAGACAGGGCCCAAACCAGGGAAACTCGGAGATCATTACACGGGACCTCATAAGGTCCTGGAAAAAATAGATAAGGGTAACGTAAAGATCCAGTACCAAGGCAAGCCACGAGTCGTGCATGAAAATAGATTACGATATTCGCACATCAACGCCGAAGTAAAGCCTAAAAGAAAACCCAAACCAACGAGAGTCGACGACTCCGAATTTTAAATTAGCAAGTAATCAATTAATAATATTTATTCCATTGTTTTCAGATGATCGCTACCCATTTAATATGGCTCATTTTTTAATCAACCCTGCCGTCAGCATGGTGGGGTATGATCGAGGATCGAGCCCGTCGAACATTCGACTTGGGCAGATGTAATTAATACCATGAAAAGAGCATTCAAGAATAATCAAATCAAAATATAAATATGTTTGGGAACTTTGCAATATGTACCGACTGAACAAGGCGATCTCATTTTCAACGAAATGCATAAGTCCCCAATCGGAGGACACAAGGGTGTCTCAAAACCCAATTTTAATCCTAATTGAATAAATAATCATAATAATGACCTTGTTTTTCAGATGGCCGTGATCAACCTATTCAGTAACATCTAACCATATCACCTTTGCACTTGCAGCCAGAGAAACAGATTAAATTTTTAGTTACAGTATCCTCAGTGCAGAACACCCGAAATTGTTTATATTCGAAACTCGCCGAACTAACTGTTTCATAATTCAAAAAAAAATCCCCATCGCAAACCTACATATAATTGCTTGTACCAATTCGAAATTTGTATACGTAGCCATTATATTATATTAGTAAACCATTATATTAAGATACGCCTACGAAGCAGTGAAAAGGGGGAGCGTCATATACTCCAAAATAGTTTGATAGTAGCGATCCAGGCCTCGGACAAATTGTATACAATTTAGTGAAGAAGCCGAGTTATATGGCGATACTTACTGGCGAAAGAGTACACGTAATTTAAGGTATAAGAATACAAGGAGGCCTGACCAGGTTAAAAGAATGTTGCGATCAATTGCCTGTCGCTCGTGAGAACGCAACACATCCCCTTACTTCTCGAACGAATATATTACCAAACAGGCGAAACAACCTGCAATTCCTTACTTCCCCCATATTACCTTTTTGGAAACACCTAGTACAAGTTCATTCCTGTTCCGGTCGAAGCCACACCACCTGCAATCATGAAATCAACGACGCAGTCTACTTGGCGATACACCAACCCAACATCACCCAACATCATGTGGGATCTATTCCAAAGAAGATATCGACAACGTACGAGAATGTGTAATGTTTCCCGTAGAAAACCCGCTGTCCTAAACAATATGGCACGGGGCATCAGTGGTCTAAACACTGTCAACCAGGGAGCGAAGTTGTTGAATCTCCTGGATAACAACAACCTACTATATCAAGCGGACTCCACCTAAAATCGCACCTGAAAAAAAAAAAAAAGGAAAATTCCTTCCATTCGGTACAGCAAACGCTGGTGTCACCCGGATGATACCCATTGTGGAAACGATCATGCTCATCGGAGATCCATACATGCAGCCTACATACTGTGTACGGCCGGTCGGTCTACCTCGTCGGTGCAGTATAGGACTCGGTTACGCACCTCCTGATGCACCTGGCTAAACGACCTAAGAAGAAAACGTCAGCCATGAAACTGGGCAAGAACTTCATAAACTCGTCACAGCTCCTTCTGTCGAACCAAAGGGTCATGCCAAGGCCAACGCTGCAACACCCGATCTCTACAATAACGTCTCTGATCGTTCAAGGTACGATCAACCTCCTAATCTACGTTCCTTTCCCTTGAGTTCGCACGAGAAGACTTTCTAGTATCAAAACAACCACTCTCATATTGCTCAATAACCTTTTTCTCTATCCTCATTATTATTGTCCTTTTAACCTTGTCAAGTAAGATGAGTTGTAATAAGTAAATAAGTATATATGCATAAGGAAAATGAAAGAGAAGAAAACGCGCACCTATTATATATTTCATAGTGAAGTAAAAAGGTATATATACATTTAAAAAAAAACTTTCTTGTAAGGCGATAATCACATTTACACCGCCATATTAGACAACAATCTTCGAACATATTTAAGTCACATTGTAAGTCGATCAATGACAATGCCAATTGATACTATCGTGCCACTAAATTTTCGGTTGCAACCCTCAACGAACCTGATCGAGCGAGACGCTCAATCCTCAAGGGGGGAGGTGTCACGTCGCGACCAAATGCGTACAATGTCTTTTTAAGCCTAATACGCACGATAGCGGAATTCTCATTTTTCGACGGATCTGAATATTTTCTTTAGAGTTAGGCCTACCACGGCGGAAACGTAGCCTATCCATAATAATATAACTAAGCGTTTCTCGTACCTTCCCACGCGAAAGCGTAGCGATCTTAACGATATCGAGAACAAATATATAAGCGGGAAAATTTCGAACAGTCTCGTTGTAACCCGAACAGAGTCCGAGTATATCGCAGAGTGTCCTTAAGACCAAAAATACACAAAGGAAACCTTCGGGTTACAAGGATGACGAACACGTGAAGCGACACGCAAGAAATGCGTGATGATATTCATAAAGACGTAAATATGTAACGACGCAACGATACCGAATGCTCACGATCATCCAAGAGCGGAAAAATGTCCAAATCCTTAAAAAATATACACTCGCTAGGAGAAAATCCTCCGACCCAGGAAGTTGCTGCGGTCATAAAACTGCGTTGATATTTCCCATGCGGACTCGCGGGCCTCGGTCAACAAGCCCTATCTCGAGCGTGCGTTCTTGGCGCCGACAAGGCCCCTTTTTCGTCTATATTTTTCCGCGCTCCAGATAAAGAAGCGCTGCTCCAATTCCCGGAAATAGAGCGACGGTTGTGGCTATCGCAACCTACTCCTTGCTCCCACTCTCATTCCAACTTATACATATTTTCCACCAATCCAAAAGAATGCACCCCCAAATGTGCACCCTCCCAGGGGGCCAGTCTCCCACCACCTCAGAATCCCAATTTTTCCTACATCCTAGAAGAAGAAAATGACCAATTCAGTCTTCCGGCAACCACGATCACACAAACTTCTTTTTATCGAGTCTCAATCCGAGACTCCAGTCAGAATCCAGCGAGCTCATATCTAGAGTTCCTTAACCGATATCCATCGCGTTGAATATTCATTTCCTTTCTTGTAAAGCGTACGTTGTCTTGCAACTCGAGTTTATACAAATCTTGTACTTCGAAAGTTCTCTAACAGTTACGCGATAATCTTAAGAATTTTGACATTTGTGTTACGCGCAATATTTCATTGTATTTTCCATTCTCGAACCGCGAAATCCACGAACACTAGAATCTGTGTCACCGAACATTTGCTGTATCCGTCACACACACACCCACACCATCTGCGAGCGTTCGGGCCATCGACGAAGGGCCCTTAGTTTTACGACCGTACCTGACACCCAAGCGACTGGGTCAACGCCGAGACGCATTAATGTAAGCGAACACATTTTCACCCTTTCGTCTTCAATTTGTATCTTTAAAATAATAGGATCAACCCATACGGCTGATTCTAATAAATTACGAGTCAATCGAACACAAGTGTCACAACCATTATTTTCAACGATTGGATCATCCACGAAATTCTTTAAAATTATCCTTTCCACCAGCACGTCCCCTTTTTAACCCTCATCCCGTGCTATTGCGCTAGGCGTAGGCAAGAAAGAGGGATACCACACATATATATATGCCCACGTCCCCTCAGGACGTGACATCGCGTAACCCAATTTCAAAATTCGAGGATGTCAAAGCCATCCCTCATTGCGAACAGAAGAACGATGAAAATGTAGATGAAATGGTACAAGATATACTCCGCGAATTAGGAGAGAATAGTGTTAGCGAGAACGAAGGGCCCAAAAGCTTTACAACCCAGGCAGAAATCCATGAAATTCCAAAAATAGAAGAAATACATGTCGTCACCCGCTTGCAAGCGAAAAACGATGCAGCTCAGGTGTTAAAGAAAACAAAACAACAGGTCAAGGGAAACCTCGTTAACGACGTATCGGGAAATGTTGACGTACCTGCCTCTAAGGGGATAGACGTGCGCTCCAAGTCCCGGCGCCATGCGCTCCGAAATCGTAGGGCCATGAACTACGAGGAGACTAGCTGCGAGGAAAGAGAAGCCGAGATAGCAATGCCCGCGCGTGTTAGGCGACCCAGAAAGGGCACCGACCCCGGATCAGCTGAAAGGCCTAACTTGCGCAAAGCACCTCAAATTCCCAACTCCAAAAGCTCCACTGACCTAGATTGCGATTCCACCAATGCAGTTGACTCAATATCCTCTGAAGACAAAGAAATCCCACTCCGGGAAGATAAAACCTCTGAATTTAAAATCGCAAATTGCGTAACAACCAAGGAATTATTTCACTATCGAAACGATAATTTGGTATATTTTGTCGACTAAATTGGAAAACCTTGCGACTCTGGATCGCAAAAATTACTCGAAGTAAATAAACTTCCCCTCTGGAAGAATTTAACAGAAGGTCGTGCCTACAGTAAACAGGTTGGAAAAAAATATCACATTGCCCTAGTCATCAAAGGCGAGTATTCTGGTTCATCATCCTTCGTATCGGAAAACATCAAAGAAAGCGTGAGGGAATTATAAGATCTTTGCGAAAATCTCAAGCTCCAATCAGTGAGTATTTGCCACAGTAACCACGTCGAGCGCCTAATATGGGCTGACGTCTTGAGCATAGTAAAAGAAACATTCAAGTCCAGTGAAACAAGAGTAAGCATCTGCTTAGGGCCACTACGCTACGTGCCAACTGAGAAACGAGATTCCATTTTCTACGGGGTGCACAAGTCCCCTATAGGAGGACACAAAAGCGTCTCCAAGACATATAACAGAATTAAGAGAGTATTTTTGGGAAGATTTGAAATCGGACATTCAGAGAAGAATTCAACAATGCCTAGATTGCCAATTAAGGAAACTGGTTAGAGTCAAAACAAAACAGCCAATGATCATAACGGATACACCGGGCACGGTTTTTTAAAAAATATCGATGGACATAGTAGGTCCAATGCAACGTACGTCCAATCAGAACGATTATATTCTGACTATCCAAGACAACCTTTCTAAATTTTGTGTCGCTATTCCACTCCCAAATGCACTAGCGACAACGGTCGCTGATGCATTTATAAAGAAATTTATATGCGTTTTTGGTGCACCCAAGGCGCTATTAACAGATCAAGGAAGTAATTTTTTAAGTGGCCTCATGAAACGAATCGCTAAACGATTTCGAATCACGCGATGTCGAACAACGGCATTTCATCCACAATCTAACGGATCCCTTGAGAGATCTCATCACGTACTGGCTGAATTTTTGAAGCAATATACCGAAAAAGATAACGAGTGCAATCAATGGCTAGAATCAGCGACTCTTTCATATAATACCAGCGTTCATGAGAGTACAAAGAATACTCCATATGAAGTAGTTTTTGGCAAACTAGCGAGAGTTCCATCAAGCGAACCACTTAGAGAATCCGATCAGTTGCCCACTTATCGCGGGTATTTAATCGAATTAATTACGAGAATAAATGGAATCAGGAACCTTGCCTATGAAAACCTAGTCTCGTCCAAACATCGTTCGAAGAAATATTATGATAAAAATGCAAATCCAAAGAGTTTTAAGGTTGGAGATTTTGTTTACCTCCAAAAGGGTCCCAAACCAGGTAAACTCGGAGACCATTATACTGGACCACATAAGGTTCTCGAAAAACTGGACAAGGGTAACGTAAAAATCTAATATAATAACAAAACACGAATAGTGCATGAAAACCGATTGCGATACTCGCACATTAACACCGAAATCAAAAACAAAAAGAAACACACACTAACCAGAGACACCGAATCCGATCTTATTCCTAATTAAATAAATAACCATAATAATTAAACTGTTTTCAGATAGCCCTTATCAATGTACACAATAACATCTAACGATATCACCTTTACACTCGCAACCAGAAAAACAAATCAAATGTGTGGTTACAGTATCTTCAACACAGAACACTCGAAATTGTTTATGTTCGAGCCCTGCCGAAGTCATTTTTACACAGTTCGAATAAGATCTCCAGTCACGAACATAAATATGTTCGCTTACGCCAATTAGAAACTCCTATACGTAGACCTGGAATTGTATTATAACATTGTTATATTAGGGTATGCATAAGCAATAGTGTAACAAAGAGCGCCAAATGATTCAAAAACGTTTTGTTTTTAGCAATCCAAGCCTCGGACGAATTGTATACAATTTAATGAAGACGCCAGACTATATGGCGATACTTGTAGGCGAACAAGTATACGTTATTCAATTTATTATAATAGAAGTAGCCTGACAAGGTTAAAAGAATGTTGCGATCAATTGCCTGTCGCTCGTGAGAACGAAACATATTTCCTTACTCCTCAAACGCACATATTATGAAAAAGCGAAATGCAAGCGACTTTCAACTCCCTATTTCACCCATCTGACTTCTTGGGGACACCTAGTATATACCTGTTGCAATCGAAGCTATACCACCTGCAACCGTGAAGGCAACTACGAATTCTACTTGGCGATACACCAACCCAGCATCATGTGGGATCTATTCCAAAGAAAATATCGACAACGTACGAGAACGCATGATGTTTCCCGTAGAAAACCCGCTGCCCTAAGCAATATGGCACGGAGCATCAGTGGTCTAAATACTGTTAACCAAAGAGAGAAGTTGTTGAACCTCCTAGACAACAACAACCTACAATATCAAGCGGACTCCACCTGAAATCGCACCTGGGGAAAAATTCCTTCCATTCGGTACAGCAAACGCTGGTGTCACCCGGATGTTACCCATTGTGCAAACGATCATGCTCATCGGAGATCCATACATACAGCCTACATACTGTATACGGCCGGTCGGTCTACCTCGTCGGTGCAGTATAGGACTCGGTTACGCACCTACTGATGCACCTGGCTAAACGACCTAAGAAGAAAACGTCAGCCATGAAACTGGTCAACAACTTCATAAACTCGTCACAGCTCCTTCTGTCGAACCAAAGGGTCATGCCAAGGCCAACGCTGCAACACCCGATCTCTACATTAACGTCTCTGATCCTCTGATTTCCCTTGAGTTCGCACGAGAAGACTTTCTAGTATCAAAACAACCACTCTCATAATGCTCAATATCCGTTTTCTCTACCCTCATTATTATTGTTCTTTCAACCTTGTCAAGTAAGATGAGTTGTAATAAGTAAATAAGTATATATGCATAAGGAAAAAGAAAGAGAAGCAAATGCGCACCTATTATATATTTCATAGTGAAGTAAAAAGGTATATATACATAAAAAAAAACTTTCTTGTAAGGCGATAATCAAATTTACACCGCCATATTAGACAACAATCTTCAAACATATTTAAGTCACATTGTAAGTCGATCAATGACAATGCCAATTGATACTATCGTGCCATTAAATTTTCGGTTGCAACCCTCAACGAACCTGATCGAGCAAGACGCTCAATCCTAAAGGGGGGAGGTGTCACGTCGCGACCAAATGCGTGCAATGTCTTTTTAAGCCTAATACGCACGATAGCGGAATTCTCATTTTTCCACGGATCTGAATATTTTCCTTAGAATTAGGCCTACCACGGCGGAAACGTAGCCTATCCATAATAATAAAACTAAGCGTTTCTCGTACCTTCCCACGCGAAAGCGTAGCGGTCTTAACGATATCGAGAACAAATATACAAGCGGGAAAAATTTCGAACAGTCTCGTTGTACTCCGAACAGAGTCCGAGTACATCGCAGAGTGTCCTTAAGACCAAAAATACACAAAGGAAACCATCGGGTTACAAGGATGACGAACACGTGAAGCGACACGCAAGAAATGCGTGATGATATTCGTAAAGACGTAAATACATAACGACGCAACGATACCGAATTATAACGACCAGCCAAGAGGGGAAAATGTCAAAATCCTTTAAATATACACTCGCTAGAAGAAGATCCTCCGACTCAGAAAGTTGACCCGGTCATAAAACTGCGTTGATATTTCCCACGTGGACTCGCGGGCCTCGGTCAACAAGCCCTATCTCGAGCGTGCGTTCTTGGCGCCGACAAGGCCCCTTTTTCGTCTGTATTTTTCCGCGCTCCAGATAAAGAAGCGCAGCTCCAATTCCCGGAAATAGAGCGACGGTTGTGGCTATCGCAACCTACTCCTCGCTCCCACTCTCATTTCAACTTATACATATTTTCCACCAATCCAACGGAATGCACCCCCAAATGTGCACTCTCCCCGGGGGCCAGTCTCCCACCACCTCAGCATCCGAATTTTTCCTACATCCCAGACGAAGAAAATCATGAAGTCAGGGTGTTCCATCACCACTCGTAGAGAACAGTCTCCCAACAACTTTCATCGGCATAAGTAGAACATCTGTCTCCTGACAGCAAACGCGAAACTTGAACTTCGAAATTGTTCCGCATAAAAACGCGAACTGTAAGAAATCATTTAACTGTCTACGTTGAATGTGTATGTGTGAATCTCGCATGTGAAAAATTTGTATCAACGTGTAAATTCAACATTACCACCGAGCGTGCGCAACCGAGGGGTTCGACCTATCTGCGGATAGGTCGAATAAACCCAACTGCTGTAAACCGATTATCGTATCCACGGCGCATCATAAATGTAAGCGAACCTCTATGTATTTTCACGTTGACGAAATTAACTAAATTGGTTAATTTCAATAAATCTCAAATTATTAATTATTTACATAGATCAATTTATTTCTTAATCGAGTGACTGCGTCATTCCCATCTTTGCATGCTCCGTTCCCTTTTTCACCCTCATCGCGAGCTATTGCGCTAGGCGTAGGCTAAAAAGAGGGAACCGCGATAAAACATATGCCCACGTCCCCTCAGGACGTGACACACTCTTGGACTCGTTAATGGTAGTATCGCAAAAATCGTTTCTAGACGGCGAGATGTTCATACCGATGATGTTGAAACTATTACAGTTTTATTGCCATCTGGATCGGAATATACATTGGAACGTTTAGCTGTTAAATTTGAAATAATGGATCGTGCGTTTGTTGTGCGAAAACAATTTCCTATTTGTTTGAGTTATGGTATGACTATCCCCAAGAGTCAGGGACTTAGTTTGAAACATGCTGTCGTCGAAGCAGGTAATTCTATATTTATCTGTGGTCAAATTTATGTTGCACAATCGCGCGTTACAACGTTGCAAGGATTACACCTCATTAACTACGACCCTGCATCTGTGAAAGCTAACTTGAAAGCTATAGTTGAGTATAACCGGTTGCGAAAACAGTACAGGTCCGATCTTATGCCTTTAAACCTCGCTGAACAACGCATTGCAAAAATATACGATTTGGTTTGGACAGTACCAGCCAGGATTTTGGAGTGTCAGGAAAAGGCGCATCAGCGTGAACAACGTCCGTTATCTTTTCACGTAAGAGGATTTCCCAATAATGATAAAGTATCGTGTTTTGCGAATGCTAGCATGCAGTGTCTCATACATTGTCCTTCGATCCAAGATGCTGTATTGTTTTGTTCCAAAAAGGCAAGTGTAGTTAAATTGGTTATTGAAGCATACATGACTGAACATGCATTTGTTGACATATTTCCAGTTCGGAAATTTGCAGGTGATATGTTCATTAGACCTTATCAATAAGATGCAAGCAAGTTTATTGCTTTTCTTTGCGAAAAAATAGAATCTATTCAAAATACTATGCAAATCGACATAACTTCACTGATTTCATGTAATTCTTGCGGCACAAAAATAACTAATTGCCATCCTGATAACATTTTGCTATTGGCAGTACCTCCGCTGCGTAAAGTAGCCCCCACTGTATAAAATATTATTCCCTACAATGTAGATAAATGGATGAGGGTTGAGAATGCTTGTTCACATTGTGCTTCATTTTCATTGCTTCAAAAGATAGAAATTGTACCCGTCCAGAAAGTTTTAGACATTCAATTATTATTATTTGAATAAAAGGTACAATTGTAAAGAAAAAATGCATTATTAAAGCAGTGCCTACAACCATCGTACGAATCAATCAGCATCGTCACAAAGTTATCAGCCCTATTTTCCATTGCGGCGCGAGTGAAATTGAAGGGCATTATAGAAGCATGTTGCGAAGTGAAGGCAACCCTTGGATGTGTGTTGACGATTTAACCGTCAAACAAGAAAGTTGGCCCCGAAATGCTAATGATGTTTACATATTAATTTTAGCGCAAATGTAGCATGTATATTTTATGTATTAACGATTTACCACTGAATTACCACTGAATTTATAGGTGTAATACGCTGCTTGTTCGTGAGTTTAGCGCATTCGCTGCTGCAATCGCTTGGACTGGTATGCGCTCTACGTGCGTCATACTATTTAAAGCATCTACGTTGCTGAATCCACAGTGATGATGGAGAGCTGCCATGGGTGGAAAATCAAATGGCCCTTCTTAGGGCCAATAGTCAATTTAACGAAGGTTCTTCATGTCGCAAATTCAGACTTCAAACAATTCTACGAAATTGTGAACACAACGGCAAGCAGGGCATTGAGTGCGTCTACATAATACTTTGTATTAAAGAGGACAAACCGCCAAGAAATATGGAATTCTCTTGGATCAACCACAGGTTACGAAAAATGTTTATTGTTTTCAGTTACTGTATATTAAGAAATATGAAGTTCGAATTGCTCGAGGACAACGAAAAATGTATGCCGATAGATATTGTTGGGTTGAAGGTATTGTGAATGCACACATGGATGTATTAGCTTCATCGCTGATTTAAAAAAACTGCATACCTGTAGGTATCGAAAAGCAACAAATATAAATTTGTCTTGCATCAAACATACGTAATAGAAAAATTCTTAGAGCTTCAAGTGTTGACAGGATGACAATATTGATTTCTCTTAAATCCTCCACCCAAAAAATATACATCATTGGGTATGGCGAACTAAAAATGTGACGACTGTCGAAAATTCAATTGGGGTAGAATATCCATAAGTCGAATATCCATCAGTACGAATATCCATTAGTCGAATATCCATAAGTGAATATCCATAAGAGAGTATAGAGTAGAATTGAGTGCCAGAAATGGCGGAAGGTAGAGAAAAAGTGAGTATAGAGGGACCCCAAACAAACTCACTTATCTCTACCTCCCGCCATTTCTGGCATTCATTTCTACTCTATTCTCCCTTATGAGTATTCGGTTTATGGATAGCCGACTTATGGATATCCATACTTATGGATATCCATACTTATGGGTATTCTTACTTGTGGATATTCGACTTATGAATATTCGACTTATTGATATCCATACTTATGGGTATTCGTACTTATGGATATTCGACTTGTGGATATTCGACGACAGTCATTTCAAATTCACTCTTTAGACTGAAGCTAAACGAAAAAAAGATTTTTCTCCTTTCAAAAAGAGATGAAATCCCCTCTAAAAACTTCGAAAAAGTAAAAAGGACGCCAAGTAAGAAAAATTTGACCGTATAAAAATTCTGATTTAACTCAAAATATTTTTTATTTGAATTCAAACAATGGCGCTATTATATTTATCAATTCAGGCGTACAAATAAAGTGAAATAATTTTTTTTATTAAATAGCCAAGCAAGTTTGCTAGAAATGTTGTACACAAAATCGTTAAATCTTAAGAATAACATTTTTCCAAATATTTTGTTTTCATTTTAAAAAATCATTTTACTATTGTAACATAAAATTGATATCATCGTTATATAACTGTAAAACGTATGTACCACATAGGTACACTGGAAATGCTGTGCAACGCCTTGGCGTGCATGGTTAAGGAAAAAAGCTCGGCGAAGGATTTCGTCTTCCCAACTACTGAACTCAGTGAACAAGCTGCCGCAAGTTTAAATCTTGATTTCGATCCGTATTAGACCGCACGATACTTGAAATCTTAATTTGTTTGCACAATTTAATATGATATATGTAAGGATGAACTTTCTCCTCTAACACACAATTTTATTCATTACATGAAAGATATTTTGTCACAGAGACTTTAGTGTAATGGTTCACAGTATCCGTCTTTAAGCCACAGCATCGGCAAGTTTCAGCGTAGAATTACGGTGCCGTCGTCTTAATGGTGGAAAAAGAAATATCTAGGTATTACTGGTGACACTCATTACGCCATATTCGATGGATTGCCCGGACACAGTCGAATATTTATTAATAATTGATATAACGTAGCTCTGACTCGGTGACGTGAATTGTGTGGACCGATGAATACGCCGATAACACCGATATCAATGTTATCCCGTTCGAATCACACTAGAGCAAGAGATTAGAAATCGCATTGCTAATAACTCCGGCAGTTGATGCGATGTTATGATTATAAATACTCACACACACATACATATATATACATACATAGTCACAAAACTTGTTTATGCAGGCAGTAGGAACGGAAAATTGTGTACCTTCCCGAGTTTTTTTCCTTAACCATGCACGCCAAGTCGTTGCACAGCATTTCCAGTGTCCCTATGTGGTACATACGTTGTACAGTTATATAACGATGATATCAATTTTATGTTACAATAGTAATATAATTTTTAAAAAAGAAAACAAAATATTTGGAAAAATGTTATTCTTAAGATTTAACAACTTTGTGTACAACATTTCTAGCAAACTTGCTTGGCGATTTAATAAAAAAAATTATTTCACTTTTTTTGTACGCCTGAATTGATAAATATAATAGCGCCATTGTTTGAATTCAAATAAAAAATATTTTGAGTTAAATCAGAATTTTTATACGGTCAAATTTGTTTTACTTGGCGTCCTTTTTTACTTTTTTGAAGTTTTTAGAGGGTATTGTTTTATACATCAAAAAGTCAGGGAGGGTTGGGTTTGATTAGATTTGAAAGGGTTATTCAATTAGCGACAATAAGATCGCATGTAAATATATCGCAGTCCCGCGACCCCGCTATGGCGGGTATTAGGATTAGGGGGGAATGTCGTGAGTCAGCGCGGAGGTGTGCGCGGGCCCTGGGATCCCGACGGCTCCCGGAAAACATAGTCGAGTTTAACGCCCTTAAGGCAAAAACGGGACGCTATATAGCGGCCGAATGGGAGCGGTTGGGGTCTCAGGGTCAGGGCTTCCGGCATTTCCAGCATGATCGTGGCTCGCGGTGCATTGATGCGCTCCGGATGAGGACGAACACCGTCGGCACTAGGGTCGTGCTGCGGCGTACCAACGCCAGGCAGGACATACGGTGCCGGAGGTGTTTCTCCCAACCGGAGACGCTTCGTCATGTAATTCGGGGGTGCATTGCGACTACGCCGGCGCGTATTAGAAGACATGATGAAATTAAAAATTTTGTTGCGCCAAAAGTAGTTGTGCAGCATACCGTCATGGTAGAGCAGCCGGTGAATATTGCAGGGGTACTAACAATGCCCGACTTGGTCATTAAATTCAATGATGAGTCGATCGTGGCGGACGTTACAGTCCGCTACGAAAACAAATCATATTTATCAGACGCCGCGAAAGAAAAAATAAATAAGTACCGTGAGACCGCGGAGGAGCTTAGGTTAAGGTTAAATAAGGCGACCTGCTCTGTCATGCCCATCGTTGTTGGTTGCCGCGGTGCGATGCCGCGAGGCACGCAACGCGGCTTATTAAAGTTAGGCTTAAATATAAGTGATCTGTTGACCGTATCGCGTATTGCGTTGCGGTCGTCGACAGAAATCGCTAATTCGTTTTTGGACGAATTGTGGAGGTGGCAGGGTTGGTCCTCGACCGTGATGCGCCTTGCGGCGTATCGCGGTCGAATAAGGGTAATTATAAGATTAGCCCTCCTTGGTGGCGGCGAACCCTAGGGCTCGCCAAAGTCAAGTAGGTGCGAGTCGTAAGGCGGCCTTACTCCTGCGAGGCCTTGCCACGGCGGCAGAGCCGGGCAAGTGCGCCCGGGCGAAAACCTTCACGTGGTTTTCCCTGGAAACACCCCCCTTAAGGGGGTGGCTAGTATTCGCAAATTACTCGTGGTCGAGTGAACTCTGTTTTACTAATTTTTCCAGGCTCGTTACCGCAAGTCCTTGGCTGTGGTTTCAGCGGTACCTTACCGCTTTGTTCCCCTTTTTGGATTTGACGTAACTTCTCTAGTTGAAAAGATTAAATAAAATAGAATTCGTATACCCAACGGGGGGGTTAAGCCCCGGCAATCCAGTTTATGCTGGCCGCACACACGTGGCATGGCTGCTACAGGCTATAGCCAAATGCCTCATCATCTAATTAGTGACGCGCATGAATGGATTAACGAGATTTCATCTGTCCCTATCTACTGGTCCTGTGAGTGGCAGCGCTGTCATCTAGCTGTCACAAGTGCCCAACGCGTACCTGCTCGTGGTCAGGAACGGGCAACGCAATTGCGGCTAAACCGCGTTGGGCTGTACCCAGGGTGCTGTGTCTCGTCATGCGGGGCACAGTGGGGCTTGGCGCCCCCGCGGCACTCTAGCCAACTAGACCGTACGCCTGGCTGGTGTCGCAACGACCCGCCTGTGTCTGGCGAGCGGGGACCGCATGCTTGCATGTGGGCTCTGCGAGTCGGGCTCTGGTGGTATGTGGCACCCCCAGGAGCGGGGGCCTTGGCTTAACCACCCGGGCCACGAGGATGACAACCTCTATAATAAATCCCTAACCCTAAGCTTTGGTGGCGGCGATGGGGTCCTGGCTGGGGGGGAGGCCCAGCCGCTTGTAGCATTTGCGCGAGCACCAACCTCGGATACCTGGAGCCCTCCGAGTGTATTCAGCCTTCCCGGTCCTGAGGGCGTACGGGCAGGGTGACATGTAGGATGTCCCGTTAAACATTCCTTGGGGTTTCGCGACCCCGTGGGTGAGAACCAGATGATGCATAAAAATACAAAAAACAACAACAACAAGATGCAGGAGGAGGAGAAGGAGGGCGGCAAGCGGCGTGGGCGTGCGAGCGAGCGGTATGATGAGGGAGCGGATGGTGGGCGTGCGAGCGGTCCGGGTGCTCCGAGCTTCGCGGGTGTTGCGGGCGGCACGTATGTAGCGAGCGATGCGGGCGAGGCTGGTGGGGTGAGCGAGCGTGCGAGCGGGGTGGCGACGGGCGATGTCGGGGGTGCGAGCGCGCGAGCGGGCGATTGCGAAGTAGTGGTCGAGACGCTGGTGGCGGTCGGCGGATCCCAGACGAGCGCACGTGGTGGCACCCGGACGGGGAAGCCGGCACGACCTAGGTCGAAATCGCGGGGGGCGAGGCGTCGGTCGTCGGTTGGTCGGACCGAACGACAGGTGGAAGGCGATTGGACCCCTGGGGCGTCGGAGCCCAGGGAGGTGCTGCCGATGGAGGTAGAAGCGTGTGGGGAGAAGCGTAAGCTGGATTCGGGAGCGAGCGCTTTGAGTGGGGTTAGTGCGGCGAGTGCGGCGGGTGTGAAGAGGCGGAGGACAGGTGAGGATCTGCAGGTCTGTCTAGGCGAGATCGCGACGATGCGGGACATTGGCGGCAGATTGAGGGGGATACTGTTAAGGGAGAGCAGCAAGGTCAGCAAGGGCGTGGCGGAGACAATCCTCAATTGCGCGGCTGAATATGAGCAGCATGCTATGGCGCTGGTGGCCAGAAACGAGAGGTTGATGGGCCGGCTGGATGAGTGGGAGAGAAGGGAGAGTAAGAGGGAGGCGTCAGGTGCTGCCGTGGCAGAGCGGTCGGGAATGGTGGGACCTAGGTCCTATGCGAGAGTGGCTGGGACGGGACAGGCGGTCAGCGGATCGGACGCGGGGGGTGGGCGGGTGGATGGTGTGGTGGCTGAGGTGGGCGAGCCGATGAGGGCGTATGCCTGTGCGGTCGTGGTAAGCCCCATGGATGAGAGCTCGAAGATGACCGGTGAGCAGGTCAAAGAGTGCATCCTCAAGAACGTGAGCAAGGAAGTGAACGTGAGAGTGCGAGCAGTAAGAAAGACGAGGAGTGGAGCGGTGGCTGTCGAGACAGTCAGTGAAAGTGAGGTGCGGGTGCTTTGGGAGTGTCCGAAGTTCGCCGAGGCGGGGCTGAGGGTTGATCTTCCTCGGAGGATCAGCCCAAAGCTGATCGTCTTCGACGTGGCGAATGAGGTCACGAACGAGAACCTGCTGGGGCAGATGTACGAGCGATACCTGAAAGGGAAAGTGAGCGAAAGCGATTTTAGGGAGAGCGTGCGTGTGGTGAACAGGTTTGCAAGGAAGGGTGCAGCGTGTGGGAATATGACGGTGGAGGTGGATACGAGGGTCAAGGGTGTACGGTGTGCGGAAGGAAGAGTGTTTGTTGACTGGCAGGCGTTGAAAGTCTAAGAATTTGTGAGCGTGATGCGGTGCCATGGCTGCTCCGCCTATGGGCACAAGATGCGTGAGTGCAGTGTGAAGGAGAAGGTGTGTCTTAGGTGTGGCGAGACTGGCCTCTTGGCCAAAGAATGCAAGGGCGAGGTGGCGTGTAGAAACTGTAGGTTGCGTGGGAATGGCTGCAGCCACTCGGTCCTGTCCGATGGGTGTCCAGAATACGTGATAGCGGCTGAGAGAGAGCGGGCACGTATATGGAATGGATGAACGAAGCGTGAATGTGATCCAGGTCAATTGTCAGCGGTCTTACGCGGTGACAAGTGACCTGGGTGTATGCATGTGTGCGAATGGTGTGAGTCTGGCTCTGCTGCAGGAGCCGTATGTAAGGGATGGGTGAGTGATGGGACTGCCTCTGGCCATGAATGTGTATGCGAATGAGGGTGAAACTGTGAAGGCAGCGATTGTGGGGAATGACAGGACGATTTAGTCGGTGTGCTTAAGGGAATGTACGGATGAGTATGGTGTCTGCGTGTGGTTGACAGGCGACCTCGGCGAAATGTTTGTAGTGTCAGTGTATTGCCGGTGGGGCGCCGATCTGGAGCCCTACCTGGCTTACATGGACCGTGTGCGGGTGGCGTCGAGGGGCAGGACGCTCCTCGCAGGCCTGGATGCAAATGCGGAGTCGCCCTTGTGGTTCAGCAAGGGCGACATCGGGAGAACGGTGACGCGTGCAAGAGGCGAGTATGTGGATGAGTGGATACTGACGAATAATATGACTGTGCTGAATGGACCGAGCGAATGGTTTACGTACGATCGTCCGACTGGGAATAGTGACATAGATGTGAGTTTGGTGAATGGGGTGAGTGAGCGGCGCCGGTACGAATGGAGTGTCAAGAATGACTGGGGGATCAGTGATCACAACGTGATCCTGATCCGTGTAGTGTATGCGTGTGCAAGGGAGGTTAATGAGGCGGCCGGGCAGGGATGGACGTTGGTTGGTGTGGATTGGGCAGGGTATGCTGAGAACTTGAAAGAGTGTGCAAGAAGAGAGGGTGCAGATCTGATGGACGAGATGCATGTGGATAGAGTGCTTGAGCGAATTATGGCGTGGGTCCTAAGGGTGAATGAGCAGTGACTGTGGAAGCAAGTGAGTGTGAAGATGAGAAGAATGAGATGGTGGAATGACGAGCTGGAGCGCATGAAGAAGGCCGTTGGTAGAGCCAGACGGAACTACCAACGGGCCAGGAGGAGCGCCAGGGAGTATGAAAGGAAGAGGGATGATCATAGACGAATGCTTGCGGAGTATAAGAAAGAAATATGTAGAGCGAAAGAGGACACTTGGAGACAATAGGTCAGAGTGACAGGGAATCAGGACCCATGGAGTGATGTGTACCAGATATATATGGGAAAGCGTGTGCGGGAGAGTCTGAGTAGTGTGAGAGTGCCGGATGGTTATCCGACCACCTGGCGGGAGAGTGTGGATGCGTTGATGAATAGGTTTTTCCCGGCCGCAGGAATGGATGCCCGTGGGCCCGAAGCGCCTTTGGCGCCGAGGGACCGGGAGGGTGTGAATGTGGGTGCGAATGGGGGTGAGTTTGGTGGAGAGGAGATTGAAAGGGCGGTGGAGAAAATGAAGCTGCGTGAGGCACCTGGTCTGGATGGGGTATGCACGGAAATGTTGAGAGTGATTCATCGAGCGATTTCGGAATGGCTGAAGCTATTGTATGACCTGTGTTTGACGACGGGCCGTTTCCCCGATGAATGGAAGAGGGCGCGATTGAAAATGTTGCTGAAGTCGCCCGAAAGAGTGAGGTCGGATCCGGCCTCGTATAGGCCGATGTGCCTCCTCTCTGTGTTTGCGAATGTGCTGAAACGAATGATGGCTGAGAGGATGGAGAGAAGAGCGATTGGCAGAATGAATGATGCGCAGTGTGAATTCGTGAAAGGAATGTCTGTGGAGCATGGCTGGGAAAAAGTGAAAACGTATGTGTATGGGTGTGAAAGTAAGTACGTGTCGGGTGTGTTCGTGGATTTTAGGGCTGTATTTGACAATCTGGAGTGGACGAGTGTGATTGAGAAGTTGCGTGCATGGGGATGTGCGGAAGAGCGACTGTGGCGTGATTACTTTTGCGAGGGAAAGGTGTGTGTGACTGGAGCGAATGAAGTCGTGTGGAAGGACGTCCACCGCGGCTGCCCGCAGGGGTCCGTCTGTGGTCCATATATATGGAGCCTGATGATGGACTCCCTGCTGTGGCGGCTGCGGGGGCAGAAGTGAATGTGTGTGGCTTATGCGGATGATCTGGTGTTGTTTGTTAACGGACGGAGCCGAGAGGTGCTGGAGCGAAAGGTGGGTGATTGGATGCAGATGGTGTGCGAATGGGGAGAGAGTGTGGGAGGGCGTGTGAACTGAGGAAAGACGGCCATGATGTTGATGAACGGAAGCATGAGTGTGAACCGAAGGCCAAGTGTGCGTGTGAATGGTGAGCGCTTGAAGTATGTCGAGCGAGTGACGTATCTGGGAGTATGGATGAGTGAGCGAATGGGTTTCAGGCTGCACCTGGCGTGTTTGAGGGAGAAAGTGATGGGAGTGGTGGGGAAATTACGGCGTGTGCTTAAGAGTGAATGGGGACTGCGGAGAAAGCAATGAGAGTGTTGCAGAAGAGTTTGTTTGCGGCGTGTGTGTTGTTCGGTGTGAGTGTAAGGGCTGGGGCGATGAGGTATAGGTATGGAAGGGAATTGGTGAATAGATGTCAGAGAGTAGGTATTTGTGCGAGTCTGTGTGGCTGTTGGACGGTCTCGACGGTGGCCATGCAGGTCCTCATGGGGGACCTGCCTTGGGACCTCGAGTGTGTGTGTAGGGACGTGTGCTTCAGGTTTAAGAATGGTTTGCGTTTGAATGAGAATGATCTGGTAGCTGACGATGAAGTGCAAGGGTTGAGTGTGAATGAGTGTAAGAAGTTGGTGCATAATAGAGCGATTGAGGTATGACAGGATAGAAGGAACGTGAGTGAGAAGGGAGGGGTGACGTATGAATGGATAAGGGACGTGAGGGTTGCGTGTAGGAAGGGATCGTTTGATTTCGGAATGAGTGCGAGTTACTTGCTCACCGGGCACGGAAGTTTGAATGGGTTTTTGTAAAAACGGCGACTGGCGGGGAGTGAGAGCTGCATGTGCGGTGGAGGATGCGAGGACTGGAAGCATGGCTTGTGTGAGTGCCCGATGTATGGGAATGAGACGGATTTGGATGTATGGGGGGTGCGTCTGGATGGGAATGGGGGCGTGGATGTGAGTGGGGTACTTGCCTGTGAACGGATCTGTGTGTTCGCGAACATGGCATTTGCAAGAAGGAGGGAGGATGTGTGAGTAAACGGGGGTGGGTGAGTGAGAGTGTGAATGTCTGGGGCGTGGATCTGGTGTGCGGAATGAATGGGAATGTGCCGTGAATGGAGGTGCGTGTAGGAGCGAATGCGGCAGGAGGGCTCCCATGGGCTGATTCCTTCGGGATGAGGACTGTGGGGGCTTCGGTGAGTGGCGACACCGCCGTTCCAGCTGGCCTACTACGGCTGATGGGGCGGGCCCGTAGATGTGCAGCAGCACGACTATGTGCTGCGAAGATCCCACCAGTGATCTAGGCTGGTACCATGGCGGCTGGGGGGCCACCGGCGCGTAGTCGGTCCCAGCCATTGAGTTTGGACTCGTGGGGGCAGTGGTTAGGCCGTATGCTGGTCAGGGACCTCCTCGGGGGTCCCGACGGGTGAGCTGCGTACCACCAGCTCGGGTAGCAGCCTGCTTAGCTGTTAGAGTGTTGGAAAGTCACTCGAATTGACCGGTAGTGCGACTGAGGCCCGCATCCTCAGGAGCAAACCGGTAGGCACCGCTTTGCGGGGCCGCGTTGGTCGCGCGTTTTCTCGACCCCGCGCTCATGGGAGCCGTGTAGTTAGGGTCGATGACCAGGTACTGTACGTTAAACTAATCGACATTAATCTGTCCCTATCTACTATTGGGCGTAGATAGAGGCGACCCTTAAGATTCACTTAAGAGGAAGCCCTCGTCCGAAAAGGGCAGAACCAGCTTCTGCGGGAGAGACGTGGACTGGCAATTTCTTTTCGATGTTGATAGGTGGTTGCGTGGCATTTTCATGCGCGTTGTTAAGCAATGCGCGTTGCGGTGTCGCGTGGACGCCAGGCAGCGTTCGTGAAACGACGGAGGTCTACGGACTGTCAACTGGGGTGCCCAGCGAACACAAGCCTCTGGCGCTCAAGCTGGTGTTATACCTCCTCGGGGTCCCAATGGATGCCTTTCGTAGAAAGGTAACAGAGTTAGCACCGGCGGGCTTCTAACCAAGCCTATTCAGGGACTCTTGACCGCCTGAAGTGGGCATGTGAGCCTCGGGATTCTGCGCCGCTCTCCCGAGCGGCGAAGTGAATGTTGAAGGCTCTGGGCTACTCCAGTGCGTAGGAGCCGCCGGGGACTCTGGGCTATCCTTGCCGCCATGTGAGCGTTGGGTTTGTGCACCACCTTGCGTGGTGATGTGAATCTTCGCGGCTCTGGGCTGCGCGGGGTTGTCATGTGAGTCTTTAGTGGGGACTCTGGATTTTCTTCCTTTTTGGCCACGTGAGCCTCGGGGATTTCTGCACCGTCCCGTACGGCGACGTGAAATTCTTTCGTGGCCCTGGGTCGAATCGGACGGTCACGTGAGTCTCGGGGGACTCTGTATCAAGCGGGTGTGACCACGCGCGCCTGTATGGTGGCGCGGAACTGCTCCTCTTGGGGCAGTCTGACAGATAATTGAGGCTCTGGGTTGCGCCCGCGGGGTCATGTGATTCTTCGCAGACTCTGGACCGACAGGCGGTCATGTGAGTCTTCCGAATGGAGAGCTGGTGGAGGAAGGCTCGCACGCTGCGGCGTGGGGGCTTGCTGGCGCACGAACGATCGATCAAACGTATTTCTATTATGAAAAATGCCAAACGGAGACTGCCACCCTATTCAAGCGATGGGCAAAGCCCAGATGAAGAAATTCAATCTCAGAAGCGGACCTACGGGTTCGCTTGTTGAAAACTGAGCAATAAGGTGGCAGCCTATGACGAAGCCAGGCAAGATCGGCTTGTGCTGCCGTGCTCGCGCTCATGTGGTAGCGTGAAGGCCCCACCCAGGCTTTTGGACAGAGGCAACCTTGCCTCATCCAAATCCCTCTCCTTTTCGAACGCGGTCGTACACACCGTACTTCCCACCTGATCAGCCCGACGAGGGAAGTATTGGCCCGTTCTGCGCGGACAGTCTTCGTTGCTGGCTGCAACGAGTGGGTACCATGCTTCGGAGAGAACGTTTACCACTCCGCGCCTATAAGGACTAGACTCACCCGGCGATGTGGTGTGCTCGGGTTTTCGCTTCCCTGGTCCTTCAGAGTCCTACAGACTCTTTTGGTTCGGGGTCATGTCCAGGCGGGACATAGGGGCGAGCCTTCCCGAGGTTCCCCGCGGATACATTGGAATCTTGTTGCTCCCGCCTGGGGTTACCTGCCGTAATAGGCCCCTTGAGGGAAAACGGATTGCGATGTAACGAAATCGCTCTGATTGCTAAGTACGAGCCAGCAATGGACAAAGGATTTTTCTCATCGCCCGGTGTCTTGGCAGGGGCGCTCGGTCTGTAAAGATAGATCGAAGCCGGTAGCGTATGCCCTAGAGGCGAAGCAGCACAGGTTGGACCATTGTGCATGGTTCCGCCTTCACAATAAATGTCCTTATCTACTTTCTAGCGAAACCACTGCCAAGGGAACGGGCTTGGAAAAATTAGCGGGGAAAGAAGACCCTGTTGAGCTTGACTCTAGTCTGGCACTGTAAGGAGACATGAGAGGTGTAGCATAAGTGGGAGATGGCAACATCGCCGGTGAAATACCACTACTTTCATCGTTTCTTCACTTACTCGGTTAGGCGGAGCGCGTGCGCCTCGGACTTTGTCCTTGGCTGTCACGGTGTTCTAGAGCCAAGCGTGTAAGAGTGGCGTGAGGCTTCGGCCGATCGCCGATCATACTCTCGCGTGATCCGATTCGAAGACACTGCCAGGCAGGGAGTTTGATTGCGGCGGGACATCTGTCAACGAATAACGCAGGTGTCCTAAGGCCAGCTCAACGAGGCCAGAAACCTCGGGTAGAGCAAAATGGCAAAAGCTGGCTTGATCTCGATGTTCAGTACGCATAGAGACTGCGAAAGCACGGCCTATCGATCCTTTTGGCTTGAAGAGTTTTCAGCAAGAGGTGTCAGAAAAGTTACCACGGGGATAACTGGCTTGTGGCAGCCAAGTCTTCATAGCGACGTTGCTTTTTGATCCTTCGATGTCGGCTCTTCCTATCATTGCGAAGCTAAATTCACCAAGCGTCGGATTGTTCACCCGCCAACAGGGAACGTTAGCTGGGTTTAGACCGTCGTGAGACAGGTTAGTTTTACCCTACTGATGACTCGTCGTTGCGATAGTAATCCTGCTCAGTACGAGAGAAACCGCACGTTCGGACATTTGGCTCACGCACTCGGTCGAGCGGCCGGTGGTGCGAAGCAACCATCCGTGGGATTATGCCTAAACGCCTCTAAGGCCGTATCCTTTCTAGTCAAAGGAGGCAACGATATCACCAGGAGTCTCGTGAGTCGGAAGGCTCAAAACAATGTGATTCAACTAGGTGGCACGTTTACGAACGTGTCATCGCACGAGCCCCGTTTGCCTTACGGAGTGTCACGCCGACTTCGGGATGTTTCCGTACGTCGGCTTAGCTTCTAAAGGTCGATTATGCGTTTTTTAAGTTCGATGTCGAGACTCGGAATCGTCTGTAGACGACTTAGGTACCTGGCGGGGTGTTGTACTCGGTAGAGCAGTTACCACGCTGCGATCTGTTGAGACTCAGCCCTTGGCTTGGGGATTCGGCTTGTCCGTTAGACGAGACCCCAGTGGCGCGCGCGCCATCGTCATAACGCGTCGATAAAGTAGAGTGTGTCAAGGAATGCGCGTTGATTCAAAAAAATCAACGAAGTGAAGCAATGCGCGTCGATTTGAAAAATCGACAAACTCAGGCAATGCGCGTTGATTCGATAAATCGATAAAGTCACGCAATGCGCCTCCCATAATAATCGACAGTCAAGCAATGCGCGTTGATTCGAAAAATAGACCGTCAACCAATGCGCGTCGATTCGAAATATCGACCGAAAGGCGATGCGCGTTGCTTCGAAATATCAACCAAGTGAAGCAATGCGCGTACATTCGAAAAATCGACAAACTCAGGCAATGCGCGTCGATTCGAAAAATCGATAGTCAGGCAATACGCCTCCCATAATAATCGACTGTCAAGCAATGCGCGTTGATTCGGGAAATCGTCAGTCAGGCAATGCGCGTCGATGCAAAACCTCGACAGCGTCAAGCAATGCGCGTTGATTCGAAAAATCGACCGTCAAGCAATGCGCATTGCTACGTAAAATCAACGAAGTCAAGCAATGCGCGTTACATAATAATAATCGACAGTGCGCGTTGATGCAAACCCTCGACAGCGTCAAGCAATCGGCGTTGATTCAAAAAATCAACCGTCAAGGAATGCGCGTTGATTCGAAATGTCGACCGACAGGCGATGCACGTCGCTTCGTAAAATCGATCGTCAAGCAATTCGGGACGAATGATAATCGACAGGCAAGCAATGCGCGAGGCGATTCGGGAAATCGACCGTCAGGCAATGCACGTTGATGCAAAAACTCGACAGCGCCATGCAATGCGCGTTGATTCGGGAAATCGTCCAACTCAGGCAATGCGCCTTGATTCGAAAAGTCGATGTCAAGCAATGCGCGTAACATAATAATCGACAGTCAAGCGATGCGCGTTGATTCTGGAAATCGACCTTCAGGCATTGCGCGTTGATTCGAAAAATCGATCGTCAGGCAATGCTCGTATGATATCAATCGACAGTCAAGGAATACGCGATGCGTTTTGGGACATCGACCCTCAGGCAATGCGCGTCGATGCAAAAACTCGAAAGCGCCAAGCAATGCGCGTTGACTCGGGAAATCGACCGTCCGGCAAAGCGCGTCGATGCGAAACCTCGACAGCGTCAAGCGATGCGCGGCGATTCGAAAAATCTAGAGTCAAGCATTGCGCGTTGATTCGAAGTATCGACCGTCAGGCGATGCCCGTCGATTCGAAAAATTTATCGTCAAGCAATTCGTGTTCAATCGGGAAATCGACCGTCAGGCAATGCGCGTTGATGCAAAACCTCGACAGCGTCGAGCAATACGGGTCGATGCGAAAAATCGACCAAGTCAAGAAATGGTCGTCGAAAATTGACCTACGGAGTCGAGAAATGCGGGACGGTTCGAAAAATTTTCTCCGTCACTATGATAGCGTCGGATCGGGCTACACTCGGGACACGACGGTCATCATCCGTCTCCCTTGGCAAAAGGGTGATCGGCGTGTGCCTCGTCGAAAACGTTCTACCTGACCCGATAGGAAGGTTCTATCGTTCCACACTCGTCATACTGGACGACAATGTTTCATCTCCCTTGGGGGAAAGGTGATCGGCCTGTCCCTCGGCGAAAAATTCTACATGTCCCGATAGGTGGATCGATCCGTCCACACTCGGCATACCCGATGATGATGTTCTATCTCCCTTCGGTGCAAGATGATCGGTCTGTGCCTCGACGAAAAAATGCTACGTGTCACGATAGGACGGTCGGACGGTCCACACTCGGGATAACCGACAAAAATGTTCCGTCTCCCTTTGGCTGAAGGTGATGATCGGCCTGCGCCTAGACGAAAGACTTCTAACTGTGCCGAAAGGCGGGTCGATCGGTCGACACGCGGGAATCCCTGCGCAAATGTTCAATCAGGCCCAGGGAAAAAGGTGATCGGTCTGTGTCTAGGCGAAAAGATTCCGCCGTTCCCGATCGTACGGTCGATCGGTCTACACTGTACGAAAAAATCGCCTCGAAAGTTTTTCCAAGCGAACGAGCGTAAAAATTTTTTTTTTCCAATTTTCGTGTGTCGAGTGTATCGAATTTCGAATTATCGGACGTCCCTCTGGAAAAAAAATCCGGCATCGCGGTTTAATGTATTATCCGCGTCGAGCAACGCGGGCAAAGATACATTGTCCAACACACGAAACGCGACTAGGATAATCCGACCGTCTCACTGAGAGAAAGCATTCCGATTGCCCTCGCGGGTCATTACGGAACGCGATATCTGCCCAGTGCTCTTAATGTCAACGCTGCGAGATTCGAGCAAGCGCGGGTAAACGGCGGGAGTAACTCTGATTCTCGTGGGCTCGCTAAATGCCTCGTCGACCAATTGGTGACGCGCGCGAATGGATTAACGAGATTCCGACTGTCTGTAGGTCGGCCAGGGGCGGCCACCCGCTCGCGGGTTGGTCGTACGGGCAGTGGCGGTCCCGGGATACCCGAGCCAAATTATACCGGAACCCTGGTTGATGGGCGGAGCGTGCTGGGCGCCGGTGTCCGTACCCCGCCCACTGCGGCGCTGAGTGCCGGCACGTGGGAGCCTGTCCCAGGACCGGGGGCTTCGGCACGGTTTGACCGGCGAAGCTGCGAGGAGCACAACCTCTTCAAAAATCCCCAACCCCCGGCTGTGCGGCCGCTGGGGGTCCCTTGGTTGGAGGGCAGGTCCAACCGGTTCCGCGGAGGCCTGTGGAAGGAAAGGGAATTGACGGTGCGTGTTGGTGGAGAGATGTGGCGGAAGGTGTGCGGAGAGGTATGGCATAGAAGGAAGGACGTGTGGCAAGTGCAAGCTGGTGGAGAGACGAGGTGGTTTGGCACGAGGATTGGTCAGGCGGGGTGGACGGGGCTCGGGGCATCGAGGGGTAGCCGACTCTCCCGAGATTGTCCGAGTCCCAGGCGCGAGGTGAGGACGGAGGTTGGTTGAGTTACGCAGGGGAGGGTGCAGGAGGTCGAAGACCCCGGCCCTCTCGGGTCTGGCGCACCCGCGTACCCGAGCTGGCGTACCGGTGCCATGGCTGGTTAGAGCCTATTCCGGAGTGGGCCAAGTCGACCCATGAACGTCCGACCAATGGCGAATACTGGTACCACGGGGGCTGGGATACCCGGTGTCGACTTCGGTCGGCACCGCCCAGCCATGGAGTCGGATTCGTGGTGGTAGTGGTGGCGGCGTGTGAGTTGCGCGATAATCCAACTCGGGAACGGCCCTATCTTAGGTCGTAGGGAGGTTGGAAAGTACTCCCCTCCATGCCAAGGGGCTCTGCCGGGCTACACCACCGAATGAGGATTGGTAGCCGCCCCGTTCCGGGCTCGGCACTCTCGGGTGTGCGGGCCGGTGCGAACGGGGCAGTGCGATGGTCGGGCGTGATCTCGACCCCGCGCACTTGGGTGCCGTGTCGTATGCCGAGAGGCGGAGACGGCACGTTAAATCTCACAGGTGATTGAATGTCTGTAGGTGCTGGCTCCTAAGACCTTAAGGGGGGTTTCTGCTTTCCCCGCTTAGGGTCAAGTGCCTGCGCAAACCTCCCCGTGGTGGAGCCGGGCAACGGCGCCGCCCTAGAGGCGGCGACGGCTGATTGCGCAGGCTATTCGGGGCCCTTTGCACTCCCGCTCCGGAGCTAATCCGGGGCGAGGTGTTTAAGGGTTTCCACAGTTTCCCTTAAGGGGGTTCGGCGTCGTGAGGGCCCCTCCCGCTCGCCCCGGCGGCGGGTGCCGGGCTGGGCGATGGAGTGCGAATCTGATACGCGCTGCGGATCGCCATATCGGATGCACCCTTGAGGCAGGCTGGTGGATGTACGGCGAGTGCAAGGGACGCCAGGTACTGACTGCCTGGGGGTGCAAATGACGCAAACGGCTCAGACAGCCTGTCTGCTGGCCTCTGTCGCCTGGTTCCGGTGCCTCCCCCCATTGGCATGCGCGGGCCAGCCCCGCCCGTATCCCTGGGAAACGGAGCGAACGCTCCCAACGATCCTGCACCTACCCCCAGCCACTTCCCACCTCCCTTACTTGCCCGAGGCGACCCCCCCCCCGCCTTCGGCACCCTTCCCTCCCACTGGGAGAGGGGGTGATGACCGGGGACGCCGGATAAAGCCCACGGGACCATGCGGGGCGTGTTTCCTTGGACTCACGCACCGTAGGGGCCACGGGGAGCCCTCCCCCTTAATAACGTTATTTTTACTTTTCAGGTGGGGTATCTTGGGCCCGGCCCTGCCGCGACCTCGGTCGCGGTGGTGGCACGGAACCGAGTGCCCCCAACCAACTAATCCACAATTTTCTTTCGCTTTATTTATCTTTTGTTTTTATGACGTTACAGCGGTCCGTCGCTGCCCCAGGGCGCGGGGCCAAAAACCTCCGAGACCAGTGGTGGGAGGCATCGTGCCCAGGGTATGCTGGCTGCACGGAGGATATTTTTGTTTATATTTGTTTGCTGCAGCCGCTAACGATCCCCTCAGGGCACCGGGGGGCACCCTGTTGTATCTACCCCCTACCCGGGCATAGGTGGCTCTGCCCGGGGTGAACCCACTACTTCCACCATACTCGTGGGAATCAAATGGGAAAAGTTAAACAAAATGGTATGAATGCTGGTATGTCTGGGGATGGACGAGTGGGAGGCCTGGTCGCGCGTCCGAACACCCGCGGGGTGGCTCGGGAAGCAAGGGCGCGACGAAATCCTCCTGTCGAGTCGGCCCTAGGCGACCCGCGCTACCCCCGGGGTGCCGGATTTATAAACGACCGGGCCCGGTATCGAGAATTTGGCCTTCGCGCCGTTCGAGTCGTTCTTTCTAGACACGAGGGGAACCAAGCTAGGATAGTAACCCAGCCGACCGAGGCTGCGCGCGCCGGGGTAGTTAGAAACGTCGCCGTCCAAGCCCCCCCTTCTCCTGACAGGCAAACCGCGGTAAATGCGGCCGCACCGGGCGGCCAAGCTTCCGGAAAAATCAGGGTGTTGCAACTGAACGCCAGGCGTTCAGCTGTCGTTTCGGCTGAAGTGCGTTCGCTCGTTGCCGAAAAGCGCCTGGACTTCCTGCTGTTGCAGGAACCTTACGTCCGCCGCCAAGGCACGAGCCACACTTTCTACGGGCTAGGGACTGGAATCAGGGTCGCTGCCGTCCGCTCAGAACGCCCCTGGGCGGCGGTGGCGGTGTGCAACCCCTCCTTCCAGATGATCTTCGTCTCGCAGCTGAGCACCGCGCACTGCGTCTGTGTGATGGTGCAGGCACCCAGCTTCTCGTTCTACGTCGTGTCCCACTACTTTCAGTGGAGCGACGAGATCGAGGTGCACCTCAGGCATCTCGAAACGGTGCTTCATACGCTGAGGGGGCAGAGAGTTTTAGTCCGGTTAGACGCTAATGCCCGGTCCTCCCTTTGGGGACCTCAGGACACGGACAGGCGCGGTGCCAAACTGGAGCGGCTTATCCGTCAGTTTGGGTACACCGTCCACAACGATGTCAACCAGCCGCCCACCTTCTGGGCGGCCACGGGTTCGTCCTACATCGACGTAACCTTGGGGTCGCCTTCCATGAACCGCTTCGTCGGCGAGTGGAACGTGCGACAGGAATGGACAACGAGCGATCATAACGCTCTGGACGTCGGTCTGAGGGTGCCAAAGGCCGAGGGAAATGACGGTCGCCTCGCTGTCGGTCGGTTCAACGTGAGAAGAGCCGACTGGGAGCGGTTCGACCGGACCCTCACTGACCTGTCGGCGCAGCGGCTCGAGGCCCTCCCACTGACGTAGGCCGTAGAGGTCGAGGAAATGGCTGGCGCTCTCGCGAGTGTCCTCACGGAGGCTTGCGAGGGAGCGATGCCCAGGAAGAGGTACTTCAGGAAGTCCAACCCGTGGTGGACTGCCAATCTTACTAACCTCAAGAAAGAGGTTCACCGGCAACGTAGGGCTCTGCAGGGAGAAAGGGATGACGCTCGGCGCCTCGAAATCCGGCTCCAGTACCGCACCTCTTTGCGGGAATATAGTCGAGAGGTGAAGAGGGTCAAGCTCGAAAGCTGGAGGAGTTTCGTCTCGTCGCACGGCAACGAGAAGCCCTGGGGTTTCGTCTATAAACTCCAGTCGGAAAAGCTTCGAGTTGAGAGGGTGCTCAGCACACTCCGGCGAGGCGATGGCTCCACGATGGACATGGAGGAAACCGCCAGCTTTCTCCTTGAGACCCACGTCCCCGAGGATCGGGAAGAGGATGATAGCCCCCAGCAGCGGGAAGTCAGGGAGGGTGCCTTCGCTGCACCGGACACTCCCGACGACCCGCTTTTCACTCGAGCGGAGCTCGCCCTCCACCTGAAAGCCCTCAAGAGCGGGAAGGCCCCGGGACCCGACCTCATCGAGGTCGTCGTGCTGAAGCGGGCCTTCGCGGTCATTCCCGATGTGCTGGTTCGTTTGTTCAACGCTTGTTTAAGCTTGGGCGTCTTTCCCTCTCCCTGGAAGAGGGGCTCCCTTCGAGTCCTTCTGAAGGGCGAGGACAAGGACGAGAAGGACCCAAAGTCGTATAGGCCCATATGTCTCCTCTCCGTGGTAGGTAAGTTCTTCGAAAAAGCCCTCAAGGGGCGCATTGCGCGGTCGTCGATGGGCCCGGGCAAAACCTCCGAGCGGCAGTACGGCTTCGTTCCGGGAAAGTCGACGGAGGATGCGATCGTGGAGCTGCGTAGGATGGTGGCCGCGTCTGAGGACGTGTACACCGTCGCACTCCTGTTCGACATCTCGGGTGCCTTCGACACCGTGTGGTGGCCCCTGGTTCTCGATAGTCTAAAATCACGGGATTGTCCGCGGAACGTCTTCAACGTTATCCGCAATTACTTCAGCGATAGGAGCGTGGGAATTTCGTGGGGTAACAGGGAGGTCTCCAAGCAGGCGTCCAAAGGGTGCCCACAAGGCTCGGTCCTTGGCCCTACCTGCTGGAACCTCATGTTCGATGGTCTCCTCACTATCCTCGAGGAGATCGCCCCGAACAAGTTCGTTGCCTACGCCGATGACCTCATGGTCATGGTGGAAGGCAACTCGCGGCGGGAACTTGAGGTCAGGGCACAATCGATAGTAGATAGAATTGTAGCCTGGTGCCGGAGCGCCAAGCTGCAATTGTCCGAAACAAAAACCGAAGCCATACTCCTTAAGAGCGAATGGCGGCGCAGAGCGCCAATAGGTAGACGGGGAGGAGACCGTCCCGACCGCGTGCGCCGTGCTGCTAGAAGGCCCGACCTGGCCACCAGATACCCGACAATCCGGATAGGGGATGCTCCAGCTAGAATAGCTTTCAAGGACAGCGTCAGATATCTCGGCATCCATTTCGATAAGGAGATGGGAGTGAGCTCCCATTGCGCTTATCTTAGGAGGAAGAGTGCATCCCTCTTCGAGCGTTTGGGCAAAATCGCTAGGGTCGGGTGGGGACTCAGATCCGCGACCGTTAGTACAATTTACAGGGGGGTTTTTGTCCCGACGGTGACGTACGCCGCCGCGGGATGGTCCGACCTCTGCAAGGAGGCGGATCTTCGAGTCTTGAAAAGCGCCCAGCGACTGGCGTTGATCGCGGTCACTGGGGCATACAGAACCGTCTCCTACGATTCTGTGTGTGTTGTTGCAGGGGCTGCTCCAGTGGAAATTCTACTGAACCAAGCCGGGGCGCGGTACCACATAAGACAGGGGCACGGAGCCGAGATAAACGGGGTGGAAATTCCGGGAAGGGCGCCTACCGCCATCGAGAGAATCAAGAACGAGGCGATCAATATGTGGCAGGCCGCGTGGCAATCTTCCGACAGAGGCCGCACCACATACGCCTTCTTCGGGAATATCCGGGAGAGAATGGCGGCGGGCTGGTTCACGCCGAACCACTACAGCACGCAGGTCATCTCCGGCCACGGCGACTTCGGGGCGCGCCTCGCGTCACTCGGACTTGTCGAGGGCGGGGACTGCGAGTGTGGGCGGCGGGACACGGTCGAGCACTTCCTCCTCGAGTGCCCAAATTTCGAACCGCAGAGAGTCGCTCTACGGGACTTCATCGGCGGGAGGGTGTGGCCAGCGGCGGCACGCCAATTGGTTGCCACCGCAGAGGCCTTCACCGTCTTCGCCGATTTCTGTCGGGAAGCCCTTTGGCTAAAGGGCGCATGGAGGTTTAGATAGCGGCCGAATACGCGGCCTGGGGAGGGTCGGGAACGGATAGTGGGGGGAGTCAGCGATAGTCGAGCGGGAGGACAACGCCGAAGCTAGAGCAGAGGGACGAAGAAACGCTCGTCCCGGATAGGGTAGCCAACGCGGGTCCTGTCAATACCCGGGAGTTCAGGCAGGAGAACGTACGTCCCACGGGGCCCTAGCCGGGGAGTACGTCGGGCTCTCCCGGCGAAAGGTGGGTGGACCCGCAAAACTTCGCGATTCATCCAACCCGCCCCGGGCCCCGCGAACTCGATCTCAAGCAGAGCAGGGAAATAGGTAGTGACGTCGTACACCACCAAACGCAAACAGATAAACATCCGCACACAGAACAACACACATGAAACAATCTGTGGGTCCGTAGCAATCCCAGCTGCGCCCGCCACAGCACGCCCACATTAGGTTCTCACTCCATATACCATTACCTTTCCTAGATCCTTGTCTTCTGGGCTGTGTCCGGGCGGGACACGGGAGCAGGCCTTCCCGAGGTTCCCCGTGAGCACGCGTCGTCGGGATCGGTGTCTCCGCCGGGGCGAATGCCTCGGTAGAGCTGTCGGGCCCGACGCCGCGTGGCCAAACTGCTCTCTTCGCTAGTCGATCCAGCGATAGTCAAAGGATTTTTCCATCGCCCGTCCCCCACGGAGGTGGTTCTCGGTCTGGGAGGTAGATAGAAGCCGGTAGCGTATGCCCTGGAGGCGAGGTAGCACAGGCTGGGCCATTGTATATGGTTCCGCCTTCACAATAATTGTCTGTAGGTGCTGAGCCTCGGTTCCGGGGGAGGACGGAACCCTGTCGGATGGCCCGGCGGCGGGTTCCGACGGGATGATGTCCGAGGGGGGCGAGTCGGTTGCGACGAACGCCCCGGCCGAGCGCGTGGCCCCGGTCGATCCGGGCACGTTGACGGTGGATACGGTGTCGGCGAGCGCGGACACGGATGCGGACTCCGAGGTGTACGCTTCGAGACGTGTCCGGCCCAAGAAAAAGGTGAGGAAGGCGGCCGCTGCCCGCGGCGGGTCCCGGGGGCGTTCGCCGCCCGGGGCGGGGGGCGGGCTCGGCGTCGCGGCCTCGTCCCTGCCGGCGGTCGGCCTTCTGGTTCCGGCTACGGCGTTTGGCGGGGAGGGCTCTGCGAGGCGGGTGAGCCTCGTGGACCTCGTCGCCCGAGCCGAGTGCCTGGCTGGGGAGGTCCGGTCCACCTTGATGGACCCGACCAGCAAGGTGGCAAAGGGGGTCGCCTCTGTCATCGAGGAACGGGTCGGGGGGCTGATGTCCCTTTTGGTGGCGGCCACGCAGAGCGTGTCAGCCCTTCAGGGCGAATGTGGGGGCCTGCGATCTGCGCACGAGGCCCTGATTCGTGTGCTCCGCCGGGCGGGGGTGCCTGCGGGGTGCGGCGCCTCGCGCCCCCCGTCTGCCGCCCCGGCCGAGCCGGGACGGCCGACGACGTTCGCCGGGGCGGTGGCGTCAGGGCTCCCTGTAAGCCCGCGGCCTCCTTCTGGGGGCGCGGGGCCTCGGTCGGTCCAGGCGGTGGTGGCGCCACCACGGCGCCCTGTGGCCAGGAAGCCGCGTGCCGCCCAGCACGCGGTCTTCGTGAAGGCAGCGGAGGGCACCATGACCCCGGCCGCCGTGAAGGTGAAGCTGAAGGCGTTGGTCAACCCTGGGGAAGCGGCCATTTGCGTCACGGCGGTGAGGACCGTCGAGGGCGGTGTCCTGGTGGAGACGAGGTCCGAGGAGGACCTCGAATTCTTCCGGGGCAGCGAGGCGATCCGCGGGGGTGGGCTGACCGTGACGGCGCCGGAGCCCCCCCGGACGAGGGTGGGCGTTCTCTCGGTGCCCGAGGACCTGTCGGAGGAGGCGGTCCTCGCCGCCCTGCGCGTCCAGTGCCTCCCCAGTGTCGGGGAGGAGGAGTTCCGCGCGGCCGTGAGGGTCGCGCGTAGGTTCGGCGGTAGCAAGCGGGCGGGTGGCCGGGGGCCCCACTGGATCCTGGAGGCCGCGCCCGAGGTGGCGGCCGCCTTGGTGGTCAGGGGCCGCGTGTTCCTCGGGTGGCATTCGTGCGTGGTCCGGGACTACGTGGAGGCGGACCGGTGCTACCGGTGTCTCGGCTTCGGGCACACCGCCGCCTTCTGCCGGAAGAAGGAGGTGGTGTGCGGCTGGTGCGCTGGTGGCGGCCACCCGGCCGCGAGCTGCCCGGCGCGGGAGATGCCTCCCCGCTGTGTGAACTGCGCGGAGGCCGGACTGGCGGCCGATCATCGGGCGATGGACGGTGCGTGTCCGCTCTTCCGGGCGGTGATCGTTCAGGCCAGGGCCGACGCCGCGGAGGGGCGGGCCCGCCTGGCTGCGAGAGCCAGTAATGGCTAGCCGGTCCCCCGCGCTGGGGGCCGCGGGCGGGCGGGGGGTGCGGGGCCCGCGGGGCTCCGCGTCCTCCAGCTCGATTGCCGGCGTTCGCGGGGCGTCATGGCGGACCTCGGTCAGGTGCTCGTCGAGGGGGGCTACGGCGCCGCCCTCCTGCAGGAGCCCTACTTGCGGGCGGGTGGCGTTGTGGCGGGGATCCCGGCGTGGATGAGGGTCTTCCAGAGCGTCGACGGCAAGTCCGCCGTCGTGCTGGCCGACGCGTCGCTGGATGCCGCGGTTGTCGTCGTCCCTGGTGGGGAGGGGGGAGCTACGGTGTGGGTGCGCGGCGTTTTTGGTACTTTGTACCTATGCGCCATGTACTGCCGGCACGGCGAGCCCCTCCGCGGCTACCTCCAATATTTGGAGTGGGTATTTACCCAGCTGCGGGGGGCGCCCGTGTTGGCGGGCCTGGATGCGAACGCCGTGTCCCGCCTGTGGCACTCCAAGAACCGCCTCCGGGGCCATGAGAACGAGGTCAGGGGCCGCGAGCTCGAGGCCTTCATCGTCGCGTGCGACGTGGAGGTCTTGAACGAACCGTCTCGGGAGTACACGTTCGACGGGCCTGTGGGCCGGTCGGACATCGATGTCACTCTGGGCAGGGGTGGGGAGGGAGTGTACCGGGTCGGGTGGGAGGTCCTGCCCGACCTGGTGCACTCGGACCACAACGCCATTGGCGAAACCCTTGTCCGGACTGACGGAGGTGCCGACCTCCCGCTGCCTGTCCGCAGGTGGCGGGCCGTCGACGTGGACTGGGCAGGGTACGGCGCAGCCCTGGCGGGGGCGGCGGAGGCCGTGGGCCGCGAGGCGCTGGCTGGAGGTGGGCCCGTCGCCTTCGCCGGGGCCGTGACGTCCCTGATTCAGGGCGTTAACGAGTCCCGGCTGGGGGCGGCGGGTGCGCAAACGCGAAGGAGGTCCCGCTGGTGGTGCCGGGAGCTCGACTCGGCGAGGCGGCTGGCGAGGCGAGCCAGGGTGGCCCTGCAGCGGGCGAGCCGGCGGGAGGCTCCTCAGGAGGAGCGGACGGCGCTCCGGGTTGCTTATCGCGAGCAATACCGGGGCTACCACCGTCTGCTCCTCGGAAGGAAAGAGGACGACTGGAGGTCCTTCGTTGGCGAGGCGGGCAACGCTGACCCTTGGGGGGACGTTTATCGGATCCTCAGGGGCCGGCGGGGCCCCATTGATATCGGTGGCGCTAGGGTGGGGGGGGTGCTTGCCACCTCTTGGGAGGCGAGTGCGCGGGCGCTCCTGGGGCGCTTCTTCCCGCGGCTCCCCGGTGGGGACGCTGTGGGGGAGGTGGCCCGTCCGGCGCCCGACCCCCCCGCGCCGGTGTCGATCGCTGAACTATGGCGCGCCCTGAGGCGGATGAAGGTCGGCAGCGCGCCTGGACCGGACGGGATTACCGTCCCCATGGTACGGGCGCTCGTGACGGCCGTGCCGGACCTGGATCTGGCCATGTACAACGGGTGCCTGGAAGCTGGGGTGTTCCCGCCCCAGTGGAAAGTCGCCCGTGTCGTGGCCATCCTGAAGGGCCCCGGGAAGCCGCCCGACGAGGCCGGGTCCTACAGACCGATCAGCCTGCTGTCGGCCCTTGGCAAGCTGTTGGAGAAGGTGCTGGTGGCGAGGCTGGAGGGCAGGGGTGTCCACGGCCTTGCCGACCGGCAGTTCGGCTTTAGGGCTGGCAGAGGGACCGAGGACGCGTGGCACACGGCGATGAGGGTGGTCGAGGACTCCCCCCACCGATACGTTCTTGGCACGTTCGTGGACTTCAGGGGGGCCTTCGACCACCTGAGCTGGGCCACGATCCTCGGGATTCTGGAGGCCGCCGGATGCCCTGAATTGGGCGTCTGGCGGAGTTTCTTCAGCGCTCGTCGGGCGTTCATGGCTTCCCGGTACGACCGAGTTGAGCTGGGCGTGGAGCGGGGCTGCCCGCAGGGGTCGATATCGGGTCCGATTCTTTGGAATCTGGCCCTGGACCCCTTGCTGCGGCGGCTGCGGGACGCGAACATCGAGGCGGTCGCTTACGCCGATGACACGCTCCTGATCTCCTCGGGGGATTCCCGCCTGCGTCTTGAGACTCGGGCCGCGGAGTCCCTCGAGATGGTGAGGGAGTGGGGTGCTGATTCGGGGGTCGCGATATCCCCGGAGAAGACGGTGTGCATGATGCTCCGGGGAAGATTCGCGGCCACCAGGAACCCCAGGGTCCTCCTGGACGGTGGGGCGGTGCCGTACAGGGGGGAGGTCCGATACCTGGGCATCCTCGTGGGTGAGCGGCTCAGCTTTGAGCCCCACTTGCGATGGGTCCGGGAGAAGACCTCCGCCCTGGTCTGTCAGCTGCGGCGGGTGATGCGGCGGGACTGGGGGCTCCGGCGCCGGACCGTTAGGTCCTGGTACAGGGGCCTCTTTGTCCCGTGCGCGCTGTACGGCGCCTCCGTCTGGGGGGGTTACGTGAGGGCGAGAGCGACGGCAGCGGTGCAGCTCAACAGAGCGCAGCGCTCGGTCCTCCTTGCCTCTCTGCATGTGTGCCGCACCGTCTCTACGGAGGCGCTTGCGGTGCTCATGGGGGAGCTGCCGTGGGACCTGGAGGTAAGGTGCCTCGAGGCGGCGTACTTCCTCCGGAAGGGGCTGCCTGTCCCGTGGGGGCTTCCCGCGGTGGGGGGTGAGGAGCTGGCCGTGGGTAGGGCCCGGGCGCGTGGGGTCGTGTGGGACGAGTGGAGGGCGAGGTGGCGCGTCTGCCCCAAGGGCGCGACTACCCGCCTGTTCGTCCCCGATCCCGCCGTGCCCGCGGCGCTCCTGAGGGGGGGCTGCTTCGGCCTCTGCACGGGGTACCTGCTTACGGGTCACGGGTCGCTGAATGAGTTCCTCCATCGGAGGGCTCTTTCGGCGGCCCCGGGGTGCCTGTGCGGGGGGCCGGAGGAGACTTCTCCTCATGTCCTGCTGGATTGCCCGCGTTACGCGGAACGCCGAGACTTGGCCGGGATGGGCATCCGGCGGGGCATTGACGGGGCCTGGGATCTTCGAGGGGTAGTCGACTCCCCCGAGAACTTCCGGGCTCTTCGGAGCTTCGCGGGCTGGGCCTTCGAGCTGAGGAGCCAGACCGCGCGAGTGGAGTAGGTGTCGGGGGGTTTTTCCGCAGAGGATCACGCAGGGGAGGGCGCAGGAGGTCGTAAGGCCCCGGCCCTTTCGGGTCTGGCGCACCCGCGTACCCGAGCTGGCGGACCGGTGCCATGGCTGGTTAGAGCCTATTCCGGAGTGGGCCAAGTCGGCCCACGAACTTCCGACCAGTGGCGAATACTGGTACCACGGGGGCCGGGGCGCCCGGCGGTGGCTTCGGCCGCCGTCGCCCGGCCGTGGAGTCGGATTCGTGGGGGCAGTGGTGGCAGCGTGTGAGTTGCGCGTCATCTCAACTCGGGAGCGGCCCTCCTTAGGTCGTAGGGAGGTTGGAAAGTACTCCCCCCCTTACCAAGGGGCCCGACCGGGCTAACCTCCGGCCGGGGATTGGTAGCCGCCCCGTCCGGGCTCGTCGCCTGGTGCGCGAGCAACTGGACGGGGTGGTGCGTTGGTCGGGCGTGATCCCGACCCCGCGCACATGGGTGCCGTGTCGTATGCCGAGAGGCGGAGACGGCACGTGAAATACAACAGGTGATTGAATGTCTGTAGGTGCTGGCTCCTAAGACCTTAAGGGGGGTTTCTGCTTTCCCCACTTGGGGTCAAGTGCCTGCGCAAACCTCCCCGTGGTGGAGCCGGGCAACGGCGTCGCCCTAGAGGCGGCGACGGCTGATTGCGCAGGCTATTCGGGGCCCTTTGCACTCCCGCTCCGGAGCTAATCCGGGGCGAGGTGTTTAAGGGTTTCCACAGTTTCCCTTAAGGGGGTTCGGCGTCGTGAGGGCCCCTCCCGCTCGCCCCGGCGGCGGGTGCCGGGCTGGGCGATGGAGTGCGATTCTGATACGCGCTGCGGATCGCCATATCGGATGCACCCTTGAGGCAGGCTGGTGGATGTACGGCGAGTGCAAGGGACGCCCGGTACTGACTGCCTGGGGGTGCAAATGACGCAAACGGCTCAGACAGCCTGTCTGCTGGCCTCTGTCGCCTGGTTCCGGTGCCTCCCCCCATTGGCATGCGCGGGCCAGCCCCGCCCGTATCCCTGGGAAACGGAGCGAAGGCTCCCAACGATCCTGCACCGACCCCCAGCCAATTCCCACCTCCCATACTCGCCCGAGGCGACCCCCCCGCTCCTTCGGCACCCTTCCCTCCCACTGGGAGAGGGGGTGACGAACGGGGACGCCGGATAAAGCCCACGGGACCATGCGGGGCGTGTTTCCTTGGACTCACGCACCGTAGGGGCCACGTAGGAGCCCTCCCCCTTAATAACGTTACTTTCACTTTTCAGGTGGGGTATCTTGGGCCCGGCCCTGCCGCGACCTCGGTCGCGATGGTGGCGCGGAACCGAGTGCCCCCAACCAACTAATCCACAACTTTCTTTCGCTTTATTTATCTTTGGTTTTTATGACGTTACAGCGGTCCGTCACTGCCCCAGGGCGCGGGGCCAAAAACCTCCGAGACCAGTGGTGGGAGGCATCGTGCCCAGGGTATGCTGGCTGCACGGAGGATATTTTTGTTTATATTTGTTTGCTGCAGCCGCTAACGATCCCCTCAGGGCACCGGGGGGCACCCTGTTGTATCTACCCCCTACCCGGGCATAGGTGGCTCTGCCCGGGGTGAACCCACTACTTCCACCATACTCGTGGGAATCAAATGGGAAAAGTCAAACAAAACGGTATGAATGCTGGTATGTCTGGGGATGGACGAGTGGGGATGGACGAGGATGGCCTGGTCGCGCGTCCGAACACCCGCGGGGTGGCTCGGGAAGCAAGGGCGCGACGAAATCCTCCTGTCAAGTCGGCCCTAGGCGACCCGCGCTACCCCCGGGGTGCCGGATTTATAAACTACCGGGCCCGGTATCGAGAATTTGGCCTTCGCGCCGTTCGAGTCGTTCCTTCTAGACACGAGGGGAACCAAGCTAGGATAGTAACCCAGCCGACCGACGCTGCGCGCGCCGGGGTAGTTAGAAACGTCGCCGTCTAAGCCCCCCCTTCTCCTGACAGGCAAACCGCGGTAAATGCGGCCGCACCGGGCGGCCAAGCTTCCGAAAAAATCAGGGTGTTGCAACTGAACACCAGGCGTTCAGCGGTCGTTTCGGCTGAAGTGCGTTCGCTCGTTGCCGAAAAGCGCCTGGACGTCCTGCTGTTGCTGGAACCTTACGTCCGCCACCAAGGCACGAGCCACACTTTCTACGGGCTAGGGACTGGAATGAGGGTCGCTGCCGTCCGCTCAGAACGCCCCTGGGCGGCGGTGGCGGTGTGCAACCCCTCCTTCCAGATGATCTTCGTCTCGCAGCTGAGCACCGCGCACTGCGTCTGTGTGATGGTGCAGGCACCCAGCTTCTCGTTCTACGTCGTGTCCCACTACTTTCAGTGGAGCGACGAGATCGAGGTGCACCTCAGGCATCTCGAAACGGTGCTTCATACGCTGAGGGGGCAGAGAGTTCTGGTCGGGTTAGACGTCAATGTCCGGTCCTCCCTTTGGGGACCTCAGGACACGGACTGGCGCGGTGCCAAACTGGAGCGGCTTATCCGTCAGTTTGGGTACATCGTCCACAACGATGTCAACCAGCCGCCCACCTTCTGGGCGGTCAGGGGTTCGTCCTACATCGACGTAACCTTGGGGTCGCCTTCCATGAGCCGCTTCGTCGGCGTGCGACAGGAATGGACAACGAGCGATCATAACGCTCTGGACGTCGGTATGAGGGTGCCAAAGGCCGAGGGAAATGACGGGTGCCTCGCTGTCGGCCGGTTCAACGTGAAAAGAGCCGACTGGGAGCGGTTCGACCGGACCCTCACCGACCTGTCGGCGCAGCGGCTAGAGGCCCTCCCACTGACGTCCGCCGTAGAGGTCGAGGAAATGGCTGGCGCTCTCGCGAGTGTCCTCACGGAGGCTTGCGAGGGAGCGATGCCCAGGAAGCGGTACTTCAGGAAGTGCAACCCGCGGTGGACTGCCAATCTTACTAACCTCAAGAAAAAGGTTCACCGGCAACGTAGGGCTCTGCAGGGAGAAAGGGATGACGCTCGGCGTCTCGAAATCCGGCTCCAGTACCGCACCTCTTTGCGGGAATATAGTCGAGAGGTGAAGAGGGTCAAGCTCGAAAGCTGGAGGAGTTTCGTCTCGTCTCACGGCAACGAGAAGCCCTGGGGTTTCGGCTATAAGCTCCAGTCGGAAAAGCTTCGAGTTGAGAGGGTGCTCAGCACACTCTGGCGAGGCGATGGCTCCATGATGGACATGGAGGAAACCGCCAGCTTTCTCCTTGAGACCCACGTCCACGAGGATCGGGAAGAGGATGATAGCCCTCAGCAGCGGGAAGTCAGGGAGGGTGCCTTCGCTGCACCGGACACTCCCGACGACCCGCTCTTCACTCGAGCGGAGGTCGCCCTCCATCTTAAAGCCCTCAAGAGCGGGAAGGCCCCGGGACCCGACCTCATCGAGGTCGTCGTGCTGAAGCGGGCCTTCGCGGTCATTCCCGATGTACTGGTTCGTTTGTTCAACGCTTGCTTAAGCTTGGGCGTCTTTCCCTCTCCCTGGAAGAGGGGCTCCCTTCGAGTCCTTCTGAAGGGCGAGGACAAGGACGAAAAGGACCCAAAGTCGTATAGGCCCATATGTCTCCTCTCCGTGGTAGGTAAGTTCTTCGAAAAAGCCCTCAAGGGGCGCATTGCGCGGTCGTCGATAGGCCCGGGCAAAACCTCCGAGCGGCAGTACGGCTTCGTTCCGGGAAAGTCGACAGAGGATGCGATAGTGGAGCTGCGTAGGATGGTGGCCGCGTCTGAGGACGTGTACACCGTCGCACTCCTGTTCGACATCTCGGGCGCCTTCGACACCGTGTGGTGGCCCCTGGTTCTCGATAGTCTAAAATCACGGGATTGTCCGCGGAACGTCTTCAACGTTATCCGCAATTACTTCAGTGATAGGAGCGTGGGAATTTCGTGGGGTAACAGCGAGGTCTCCAAGCAGGCGTCCAAAGGGTGCCCACAAGGCTCGGTCCATGGCCCTACCTGCTGGAACCTCATGTTCGATGGTCTCCTCACTATCCTCGAGGAGATCGCCCCGAACAAGTTTGTTGCCTACGCCGATGACCTCATGGTCATGGTGGAAGGCAACTCGCGGCAGGAACTTGAGGTCAGGGCACAATCGATAGTAGATAGAATTGTAGCCTGGTGCCGGAGCGCCAAGCTGCAATTGTCCGAAACAAAAACCGAAGCCATACTCCTTAAGAGCGAATGGCGGCGCAGAGCGCCAATAGGAAGACGGGGAGGAGACCGTCCCGACCGCGTGCGCCGTGCTGCTAGAAGGACCGACCTGGCCACCAGATACCCGACAATCCGGATAGGGGATGCTCCAGCTAGAATAGCTTTCAAGGACAGCGTTAGATATCTCGGCATCCATTTCGATAAGGAGATGGGAGTGAGCTCCCATTGCGCTTATCTTAGGAGGAAGAGTGCATTCCTCTTCGAGCGTTTGGGCAAAATCGCTAGGGTCGGGTGGGGACTTAGATCCGCGACCGTAAGCACAACTTACAGGGGGGTTTTTGTCCCGACGGTGACGTATGCCGCTGCGGGATGGTCCGACCTCTGCAAGGAGGCGGATCTTCGAGCATTGAAAGGCGCCCAGCGACTGGCGTTGATCGCGGTCACTGGGGCATTCAGAACCGTCTCCTACGATTCTGTGTGTGATGTTGCAGGGGCTGCTCCAGTGGAAATTCTGCTGAAGCAAGCCGGGGCGTGGTACCACATAAGAAAGGGGCACGGAGCCGAGATAAACGGGGTGGAAATTCCGGGAAGGGCGCCTAACGCTATCGAGAGAATCAAGAACGAGGCGATCAATATGTGGCAGGCCGCGTGGCAATCTTCCGACAGAGGCCGCACCACATACGCCTTCTTCGGGAATATCCGGGAGAGAATGGCGGCGGGCTGGTTCACGCCGAACCATTACAGCACGCAGGTCATCTCCGGCCACGCCAACTTCGGGGCGCGCCTCGCGTCACTCGGACATGTCGAGGGCGGGAACTGCGAGTGTGGGCGGCGGGACACGGTCGAGCACTTCCTCCTCGAGTGCCCAAATTTCGAACCGCAGAGAGTCGCTCTGCGGGACTTCATCGGCGGGAAGGTGTGGCCAGCGGCGGCACGCCAATTGGTTGCCACCGCAGAGGCCTTCACCGTCTTCGCCGATTTCTGTCGGGAAGCGCTTTGGCTAAAGAGCGCATGCAGGTTTAGATAGCGGCCGCGTACGCGGCCTGGGGAGGGTCGGGAACGGATAGTGGGGGGAGTCAGCGATAGTCGAGCGGGAGGACAACGCCGAAGCTAGAGCAGAGGGCCAGAGAAAACGTCGTCCCGGATAGGGTAGCAAACGCGGGTCCTGTCAATACCCGGGAGTTCAGGTAGGAGAACGTACGTCCCACGGGGCCCAAGCCGGGGAGTACGTCGGGCTCTCCCGGCGAAAGGTGGGTGGACCCGCAAAACTTCGCGATTCATCCAACCCGCCCCGGGCCCCGCGAACTCGATCTCAAGCAGAGCAGGGAAATAGGTAGTGACGTCGTACACCACCAAACGCAAACAGATAAACATCCGCACACAGATCAACACACATGAAACAATCTGTGGGTCCGTAGCAATCCCAGCTGCGCCCGCCACAGCACGCCCACATTAGGTTCTCACTCCATATACCATTACCTTTCCTAGATCCTTGTCTTCTGGGCTGTGTCCGGGCGGGACACGGGAGCAGGCCTTCCCGAGGTTCCCCGTGAGCACGCGTCGTCGGGATCGGTGTCTCTGCCGGGGCTAATGCCTCGGTAGAGCTGTCGGGCCCGACGCCGCGTGGCCAAATTGCTCTCTTCGCTCGTCGATCCAGCGATAGTCAAAGGATTTTTCCATCGCCCGTCCCCCACGGAGGTGGTTCTCGGTCTGGGAGGTAGATAGAAGCCGGTAGCGTATGCCCTGGAGGCGAGGTAGCACAGGCTGGGCCATTGTGTATGGTGCCGCCTTCACAATAATTGTCTGTAGGTGCTTTCTGGCAGGAAGGTGCCACGCGAGGCCAATCCCTTGCGGAGAGGAGCCCGGACACCTCGGTGATTAGCGACACCGCCGTAGCCGAAGCGCTGATCGACCAATGTCGACGGGAGGAGGGCTCCGTCAATTGGAAGTGTAGTAGTGGTAGTGCGCACGAAGATCCGACCAATGATCTTGAATGGTACCGCGGGGGCTTAGTGGTCCACCGTCCCGTGCGCGGGGCGGGACTAGCCGATGAGGTTGGATTTGCGGTCGCAGTGGTTGGCCGCATGCTGGTCAGCGTGCCTACGGGCGCCCGACGTGTGAGTTATATCCATAGTATAACTCGGGCAGCAACCTGCAGAGTTGTTAGAGTGTTGGAAAGTCACTCGGCTTTACCAGTAGTCGCACAGACGACTCCTCTTCCGAATGCATAACTGGGAGACCGGCGTTAGCCTGTTGCGTCGGTCGGGCGTGATCCCGACCCCGCGCACATGGGTGCCGTGTCGTATGCCGAGAGGCGGAGACGGCACGTTAAATACAAAAGGTGATTGAATGTCTGTAGGTGCTTGGCTCCTGAGACCTTAAGGGGGGTTTCTGCTTTCCCCACTTGGGGTCAAGTTGCGTGCGCAAACCGCCCCGTGGTGGAGCCGGGCAACGGTGCCGCCCTAGAGGCGGCGACGGCTGATTGCGCAGGTCATTCGGGGCCCTTTGCACTGCCGCTCCGGAGCTAATCCGGGGCGAGGTGTTTAAGGGTTCCTACAGTTCCCATTAAGGCGGTTCGGCGTTGTGAGGGCCCCTCCCGCTCGCCCCGTCGGCGGGTGCAGGGCTGGGCGATGGAGTGCGAATCTGATACGCGCTGCGGATCGCCATATCCGATGCACCCTTGAGGCAGGCAGGTGGATGTACGGCGAGTGCAAGGGACGCCAGGTACTGACTGCCTGGGGGGGAAATGACGCAAATGGCTCAGACAGCCCGTCTGCTGGCCTCTGTCGCCTGGTTCCGGTGCCTCCCCCTAACGGCATGCGCGGGCCAGCCCCGCCCGTATCCCTGGGAAACGGAGCGGAGGCTCCCAACGATCCTGCACCTACCCCCAGCCACTTCCCACCAACTTTACTCGCCCGAGGCGACCCCACCCCCTCCTGCGGCACCCTTCCATCCCACTGGGAGAGGGGGTGACGACCGGGGACGCCGGATAAAGCCCACGGGACCACGCGGGGCGTGTTTCCTTGGACTCACGCACCGTAGGGGCCAGGGGGAGCCCTCCCCCTTAATAACGATATTTTTACGTTTCGGGTGGAGTATCTTGGGCCCGGCCCTGCCGCAACCTCGGTCGCGGTGGTGGCACGGAACCAAGTGGCCCCAACCAACTAATCTACAACTCTCTTTCGCTTTATTGATCTTTTGTTTCTATCACGTTACAGCGGTCCGTCGCTGCCCCAGGGCGTGGGGCCAAAACTTCCGAGACCAGTGGTGGGAGGCATCGTGCCCAGGGTATTCTGGCTGCACGGAGGATATTTTTGTTAATATTTGTTTGCTACAGCCACTAGCGATCCCCTCAGGGCACCGGGGGGCACGTCCACCATACTCGTGGGAATCAAATGGGAAATTTTAAACAGATCGGTATGAATGCTGGTATGTCTGGGGATGGACGAGTGGGAAGCCTGGTCGCGCGTCCGAACACCCGCGGGGTGGCTCGGGAAGCAAGGGCGCGACTAACTCGTCCTGTCGAGTCGGCCCTAGGCGACTCGCGCTACCCCAGGGGTGCCGGATTTATAAGCGACCGAGCCCGGTATCAAGAATTTGGCCGTCGCGCCGTTCGAGTCGTTCTTTCTCGACACGAGGGGATCCAAGCTAGGACAGTAACCCAGCCGACCGAGGCTGCGCACGCCGAGGTAGTCAGAAACGTCACCGTCCTAGCCCCCCTACTTCTGACAGGCAAACCGCGGTAAATGCGGCCGCAGCGGGCGGCCAAGCTTCCGAAAAAATCAGGGTGATGCAACTGAACGCCAGGCGTTCAGCGGTCGTTTCGGCTGAACTGCGTTCGCTGGTTGCCGAAAAGCGCCTGGATGTCCTGCTGTTGCAGGAACCTTACGTCCGCCGCCAAGGCACGAGCCAAACTTTCTACGGGCTAGGGACTGGACTGAGAGTCGCTGCCGTCCGCTCAGAACGCCCCTGGGCAGCGGCGGCGGTGTGCAACCCCTCCTTCCAGATGATCTTCGTCTCGCAGCTGAGCACCGCGCACTGCGTCTGTGTGATGGTGCAGGCACCCAGCTTCTCGTTCTACGTCGTGTCCCACTACTTTCAGTGGAGCGACGAGATCGAGGTGCACCTCAGGCATCTCGAAACGGTGCTTCATACGCTGAGGGGGCAGAGAGTTCTGGTCCGGTTAGACGCCAATGCCCGGTCCTCCCTTTGGGGACCTCAGGACACGGACAGGCGCGGTGCCAAACTGGAGCGGCTTATCCGTCAGTTTGGGTACACCGTCCACAACGATGTCAACCAGCCGCCCACCTTCTGGGCGGTCACGGGTTCGTCCTACATCGACGTAACCTTGGGGTCGCCTTCCATGAGCCACTTCGTCGGCGAGTGGAACGTGCGACAGGAATGGACAACGAGCGATCATAACGCTCTGGCCGTCGGTCTGAGGGTGCCAAAGGCCGAGGGAAATGACGGGCGCCTCGCTGTCGGCCGGTTCAACGTGAGAAGAGCCGACTGGGAGCGGTTCGACCGGACCCTCACCGACCTGTCGGCGCAGCGGCTAGAGGCCCTCCCACTGACGTCAGCCGTAGAGGTCGAGGAAATGGCTGGCGCTCTCGCGAGTATCCTCACGGAGGCTTGCGAGGGAGCGATGCCCAGGAAGCGGTACTTCAGGAAGTCCAACCCGTGGTGGTCTGCCAATCTTACTAACCTCAAGAAAGAGGTTCACCGGCAAGGTAGGGCTCTGCAGGGAGAAAGGGATGACGCTCGGCGCCGCGAAATCCGGCTCCAGTACCGCACCTCTTTGCGGGAATATAGTCGAGAGGTGAAGAGGGTCAAGCTCGAAAGCTGGAGGAGTTTCGTCTCGTCGCACGGCAACGAGAAGCCCTGGGGTTTCGTCTATAAGCTCCAGTCGGAAAATCTTCGAGTTGAGAGGGTGCTCAGCACACTCCGGCGAGGCGATGGCTCCACGACGGACATGGAGGAAACCGCCAGCTTTCTCCTTGAGACCCATGTCCCCGAGGATCGGGAAGAGGATGATAGCCCTCAGCAGCGGGAAGTCAGGGAGGGTGCCTTCGCTGCACCGGACACTCCCGACGACCCGCTCTTCACTCGAGCGGAGCTCGCCCTCCACCTTAAAGCCCTCAAGAGCGGGAAGGCCCCGGGACCCGACCTCATCGAGGTCGTCGTGCTGAAGCGGGCCTTCGCGGTCATTCCCGATGTACTGGTTCGTTTGTTCAACGCTTGCTTAGGCTTGGGCGTCTGTCCCTCTCCCTGGAAGAGGGGCTCCCTTCGAGTCCTTCTGAAGGGCGAGGACAAGGACGAGAAGGACCCAAAGTCGTATAGGCCCATATGTCTCCTCTCCGTGGTAGGTAAGTTCTTCGAAAAAGCCCTCAAGGGGCACATTGCGCGGTCGTCGATGGGCCCGGGCAAAACCTCCGAGCGGCAGTACGGCTTCGTTCCGGGAAAGTCGACGGAGGATGCGATCGTGGAGCTCCGTAGGATGGTGGCCGCGTCTGAGGACGTGTACACCGTCGCACTCCTGTTCGACATCTCGGGCGCCTTCGACACCGTCCGGTGGCCCCTGGTTCTCGATAGTCGAAAATCACGGGATTGTCCGCGGAACGACTTCAACGTTATCCGCAATTACGTCAGTGATAGGAGCGTGGGAATTTCGTGGGGTAACAGCGAGGTCACCAAGCAGGCGTCCAAAGGGTGCCCACAAGGCTCGGTCCTTGGCCCTACCTGCTGGAACCTCATGTTCGATGGTCTCCTCACTATCCTCGAGGAGATCGCCCCGAACAAGTTTGTTGCCTACGCCGATGACCTCATGGTCATGGTGGAAGGCAACTCGCGGCGGGAACTTGAGGTCAGGGCACAATCGATAGTAGATAGAATTGTAGCCTGGTGCCGGAGCGCCAAGCTGCAATTGTCCGAAACAAAAACCGAAGCCATACTCCTTAAGAGTGAATGGCGGCGCAGAGCGCCATTAGGAAGACGGGGAGGAGACCGTCACGACCGCGTGCGCCGTGCTGCTAGAAGGCCCGACCTGGCCACCAGATACCCGACAATCCGGATAGGGGATGCTCCAGCTAGAATAGCTTTCAAGGACAGCGTTAGATATCTCGGCATCCATTTCGATAAGGAGATGGGAGTGAGCTCCCATTGCGCTTATCTTAGGAGGAAGAGTGCATCCCTCTTCGAGCGTTTGGGCAAAATCGCTAGGGTCGGGTGGGGACTTAGATCCGCGACCGTAAGCACAACTTACAGGGAGGTTTTTGTCCCGACGGTGACGTATGCCGCCGCGGGATGGTCCGACCTCTGCAAGGAGGCGGATCTTCGAGCCCTGAAAAGCGCCCAGCGACTGGCGTTGATCGCGGTCACTGGGGCATACAGAACCGTCTCCTACGATTCTGTCTGTGTTGTGCCAGGGGCTGCTCCAGTGGAAATTCTGCTGAAGCAAGCCGGGGCGCGGTACCACATAAGAAAGGGGCACGGAGCCGAGATAAACGGGGTGGAAATTCCGGGAAGGGCGCCTAACGCTGTCGAGAGAATCAAGAACGAGGCGATCAATATGTGGCAGGCCGCGTGGCAATCTTCCGACAGAGGCCGCACCACATACGCCTTCTTCGGGAACATCCGGGAGAGAATGGCGGCGGGCTGGTTCACGCCGAACCATTACAGCACGCAGGTCATCTCCGGCCACGGCAACTTCGGGGCGCGCCTCGCGTCACTCGGACTTGTCGAGGGCGGGGACTGCGAGTGTGGGCGGTGGGACACGGTCGAGCACTTCCTCCTCGAGTGCCCAAATTTCGAACGGCAGAGAGTCGCTCTGCGGGACTTCATCGGCGGGAGGGTGTGGCCAGCGGCGGCACGCCAATTGGTTGCCACCGCAGAGGCCTTCACCGTCTTCGCCGATTTCTGTCGGGAAGCCCTTTGGCTAAAGGGCCCTTGAAGGTTTAGATAGCGGCCGAGTACGCGGCCTGGGGAGGGTCGCGAATGGATAGTGGGGGGAGGAAGGGATAGTCGAGCGGTAGGACAACGCCGAAGCTAGAGCAGAGGGACAGAGAAAGCTCGTCCCGGATAGGGCAGCCAACGCGTGTCCTGTCAATACCCGGGAGTTCAGGTAGGAGAACGTCCGTCCCACGGGGCCCTAGCCGGGGAGTACGTCGGACTCTCCCGGCAAAAGCTCGGTGGACCCGCAAAACTTCGCGATTCATCCAACCCGCCCGGGGCCCCGCGGACTCGATCTCAGGCAGAGCAGGGAAATAGGTCGTGACGTCGAACACCACCAAACGCGAACAGATACACATCCGCACACAGAACAACACACATACAACAATCTGTGGGTCCGCAGCAATCCCAGCTGCGCCCGCCACAGCACGCCCACATACGGTTCTCGCTACATATACCATTACCTTTCCCAGATCCTTGTCTTCTGGGATGTTTCCGGGCGGGACACGGGAGCAGGCCTTCCCGAGGTTCCCCGTGAGCACGCGTAGTCGGGATCGGTGTCTCCGCCGGGGCTAATGCCTCGGTAGAGCTGTCGGGCCCGACGCCGCGTGGCCATACTGCTCTCTTCGCTAGTCGATCCAGCGATAGCCAAAGGATTTTTCCTTCGCCCGTTCCCCACGGAGGTGGTTCTCGGTCTGGGAGGTAGATAGAAGCCGGTAGCGTATGCCCTGGAGGCGAGGTAGCACAGGCTGGGCCATTGTGTATGGTTCCGCCATCACAATAAATGTCTGTAGGTGCTTGCTGTTCAGGTACCTCCAACACGTGTGTGCTGCTTACGACCAGCTCTCGGGTAGAAGCCCGCTTAGCATTCAGAGTGTCGGAAAGTCACTCGACTCGGCCGTTGGTGCGTATGATGCCCGCATCCTAAGGAGCGAATCGGCAGGCGGCGCGGGATTACGCTTGATCCCTCCCGTACCCTTCCTGGTCGACGAAAATCGACCGGATCGAGCAGTGCGCGTCGAATCGATAAATCGACCGAGTCAAGAAAAGGTTGTCGAAAAATAATCTACGTAGTCGAGAAATGCTCGAAGGTTCGAAGAATTTTCTCCGTTAGTGTAGAACGGTTGGATCGGTCTGCACTCGGGACACTCGGAGTTTATCATCGGTCTCACTTGGGAAAAGGGTGACCGGCCAGTTCCTTGACGAAAAAGATCTACCCGTCCCGTTAGGACGGTTGGATCGGTCCACAATCGGGATTGCCGACGAAAATTTTCTATCTCCGTTGGGACACAGTCGTTCGGCTGGTGCCTCGCCGTAAAAATTGGACGTCTCCCGATCGTGGAGTCGATCGATCCACACTCGCGATATTCCATGAAAATATTTCAGCTGCCTCGGGCAACAGGTGATCGACCTGTGCCGCGACGAAAAAATCCGACGTGTCACGATAGGACGATCGGTCGGTCCACACTCGGGATCCCCGACGAAAATTGTCTGTCTCCCATTGGGAAACGGTGATCGGCCTGCGCCTAGACAGCATACTACCAACTGCTCCAATTGGCGGGTCGATCGGTCCACGCTCTGGAATCCCTACGAAAATGATCAGTCAGCCCCGGGAAAGAGGTGATCGGCCTGTTCCTCGTCGAAAACGTTCTACCTCACCCGATAGGACGGTTCGATCGGTCCGCACACTTGATACTGGACGAAAATGTTTCATCACGCTTGGGAAACACGTGATTGGCCTGTGCTCCGGCGAAAAGAATCTACGTGTCTCGATAGGTGGGTCGATCGGTCCACACTCCGGTTACTCGACGAAAATGTTCCGTCTCCCGTTGGGAAAAGGTGATCGGCCTCTGCCGCGACGAAAAAATCCGACCTTTCACGATGGGACGGTCGGTCCGCCCACACTCGGGATACCCGACGAAAATGTTCCGTCTCCCATTGGGAAACGGTGATCGGCCTGCGCCTAGGCGAAATACTACTAACTGTCCCGATTGGCGGGTCGATCGGTCCACGCTCTGGAACCACTACGAAAATGTTCAATCAGCCCCTGAGAAAAAGGTGATCGCACTGTGCCACGTCGAAAACGTTTACCTGACCCGATGGGACGGTTTTATCGCTCCACACTCGTGATACTGGACGACAATGTTTTATCTCCCTTGGTGACAAGGTGATCGGCCTGTGCGTGGGCGCAAAGATTCTACATGTCTCGATAGGTGGGTCTAGCGGTCCACACTCGGGATACCCAACGATAATGTTCCATCTCCCTTGGGTAAGAGGTCATCGGCCTCTGCCGCGACGAAAAAATCCGAAGTGTCACGATAGGACGGTCGGTCGGTCCACTCTCGGGATACCCGACGACAATTTTCCGTCTCCCATTGGGGAACTGTGATCGGCCTGCGCCTAGACGAAATACTACTAACTGTCCCGATTGGCGGGTCGATCGGTCCAAGCTCTGGAATCCCTACGAAAATGTTCATTCAACCCCTGAGAAAAAGGTGATCGGCCTGCGTCTCGTCGAAAACGTTTACCTGACCCGATAGGCCTGTTCTATCGTTCTAAATTCGTGATACTGGACGACAATGGTTCATCGCCCTTGGCGATGAGGGCGATTGGGGAAAAGGCGATCGGCCTGTGCTTCGGCGAAAAGATTCTACATGTCTCGATAGGTGGGTCTATCGGTCCACACTCGAGATATTCGACGAAAATGTTCCGTCTCCCGTTGGGAAATGGTGATCGGCCTGCGCCTACACGACGGACTTCTAGTTGTCCGGAAAGGCGGGTCGACCGGTCCACACTCGGGAATCCCTACGAAAATGTTCAATCAACCCCTGGGAAAAAGGTGATCGGCCTGTGCCTCGTCGAAAACGTTCTGTCTGACCCGATTGGACGGTTCTATCGTTCCACACTCGTGATACTAAACGATAATGTTTCATCTCCCTTGGGGAAAAGGCGATCTGCCTGTGCCTCGGCGAAAAGATTCTACATGTCTCGATAGGTGGGTCTATGGGTCCACACTCGAGATACCCGACGAAAATGTTCCGTCTCCTTTTGGGAAATGGTGATGGGCCTGCGCCTAACGAAGGACTTCTATTTGTCCGGAAAGGCGGGTCGATCGGTCCACACTCGGGAATCCCTACGAAAATGTTCAATCAACCCCTCGGAAAAAGGTGATCGGCCTGTGCCTCGTCGAAAACGTTCTGTCTGACCCGATTGGACGGTTCTATCGTTCCACACTCGTGATACTGAACGATAATGTTTCATCTCCCTTGGGGAAAAGGCGATCTGCCTGTGCCTCGGCGAAAAGATTCTACATGTCTCGATAGGTGGGTCTATGGGTCCACACTCGAGATACCCGACGAAAATGTTCCGTCTCCTTTTGGGAAATGGTGATGGGCCTGCGCCTAACGAAGGACTTCTATTTGTCCGGAAAGGCGGGTCGATCGGTCCACACTCGGGAATCCCTACGAAAATGTTCAATCAACCCCTGGGAATAAGGTGATCGGCCTGTGCCTCGTCGAAAACGTTCTGTCTAACCCGATTGGACGGTTCTATCGTTCCACACTCGTGATACTGAACGATAATATTTCATCTCCCTTGGCGAATAGGCGATCTGCCTGTGCCTCGGCGAAAAGATTCTACATGTCTCGATAGGTGGGTCTATGGGTCCACACTCGGGATACCCGACGAAAATGGTCCGTCTCCCTTTGGGAAATGGTGATCGGCCTGCGCCTACACGAAGGACTTCTAGTTGTCCGGAAAGGCGGGTCGATCGGTCCACACTCGGGAATCCCTACGAAAATGTTTAATCAACCCCTGGTATAAAGGTGATCGGCCTGTGCCTCGTCGAAACCGCTCTACCTGACCCGATAGGATGGTTCAATCGTTCGACACTCGTGATACTGGACGACAATGTTCCATCTCGCTTGGGGAAAAGGTGATCGGCCTTTGCCCCGGCGAAACGATTCCACATGTCCTGATAGGTGGGTCGATGGGTCCACACTCGGGTTACCCTACGATAATGTTCCATCTCCCTTTGGTGAAAGGTGATCGGCCTGCGCCTAGGCTAAAGACTTCTAACTGTCGCGAAAGGCGGGTCGATCGGTCCACACTCGGGATTGCCTGCGTAAATGTTTAATCAGGCCCAGGGAAAAAGGTGAACGGTCTGAGCCTCGGCGAAAAGAATCCGCCGTTCCCGACCTTAGGGTCGATCGGTCTACACTGTACGAAAAATTCCCCTCGAAAGCTTTGCCAAGCGAACGAGCGTAAACATTTTTTTTTCCAATTTTCGTGTGTCGAGTGTATTGAATTTCGAATTATCGAACGTCCCTCTGAAAAAAAAAATCCGGCATCGCGGTTCAATGTATTATCCAAGTCGAGCAATGCGGGCAAAGAGACATTGTACAACACACGAAACGCGGCTAGGGTAATCCGACTGTTTGACTGAAACAAAGCATTCCGATTGCCCTCGCGGGTCTTTACGCACCGCGATATCTGCCCGGTGCTCTTAATGTCAACGCTGCGAGATTCGAGCAAGCGCGGGTAAACGGCGGGAGTAACTCTGATTCTCGTGGGCTAGCCAAATGCCTCGTCAGTAGAGGAGCTAGGCCGGTTCTAATTCTAGGATCTCAGTGGCGAGCGGGGCGGTGGTGTCTAGCACGGGGAAGCCCCCGTAAGCATGGTCGTGGGGAGGGGGGATCCTGCATGCGGCAGCCTTGTGCGCGGTTCCGGCGGCGTGGGGCAGGGGGGGTGTTAGAGAGTGGGGAGGCTACTTTTTGGTGACGATGTCTTCCAGGCGATAGCTGGACCTGCGGGCGAGAGGGGGGAACCGCTATCGACTCTGTGGGGGAGGTGGCTTCATAGTGTCGCGTTTCCTTGGAAACCCATAAAATCTGATAATTTATTATCAACAATATAGATGGAAGCAGAGCATTTTTGTCTAGACTATCCACAGGAGTCTATATATATATGATAAAAAACATCGCCAAATGTGTGCATGTGTGTGTGTGTGTGTGTGTGTGTGTGTGTGTGTGTGTGTGTGTGTGTGTGTGTGTCTGTGTGTGTGTGTGTGTGTGTGTGTGTGTGTGTGTGTGTGTGTGTGTGCGTGTGTGTGCGTGTGTGTGTGTGTGCGTATGAAGGGTGGCGTATGAAGGGTGTGCGTATGAAGGGTGGCCCTTCAAAGCCCATAAAATGCTTAATTTATTGCATGCAGCTGCAGCGTTATTCCATAACACGTCTCGACCCGTCGAGGTTTCATTCCACAACATTGCGTCAAGATGTTCAGATGCGCGAGTACGTACGCAGTGCATCCGGCCAAGCACCCCCTGGACTTGACCAAAAACGAGCTCGAACAAGTTCCAAAAGTCTTGCTCCTGAAGTATTGGGGTAACTTTATTGGTTTACTGTGGTATCGTTTGCCGGAGCATCATTGGAACGATAGTGAAGTGATATCGTATCTTCCATGCATGGAGCATTATAATACGCCACACATGAACGATCACATTGAGGGGGACCATCCCAACCCCACCGTCGGGACTGTGAAAAGTGTTGCGAGGGCGGAAGCTCTCTACGTGCGGGGTTCTTCGAACGTGTTTGAACCTGTTAAACATTCCTATGATTGGATAAGTGGGGAGAAGTTTTTAAAATCTGAGTGGCGGGGCTACGAGGGAGCTTATGATTTCATGGACCAAGCTCAGACTGCACTATTCCACCGAACCATCAAGTTCTCCGAAAAGAACTTTGAAAAAGAGTGAAAATGGATCTCTCAAATATCAACAAAGTCAGCCTGATGGCGGAATTCCTCCAAACGAAGAAGCTGCCAGATCTCCACGTCCATACGGATCATCAAATCACGGACATGACAGCTGTACAGACCAAGTTTGGAAAACGCTACATCCCGGACGTTGCAAATGAGTTTGCCGTCTTCTTGCCAGCGCGTCTGGTAAAGGCGTTCGATCAAGATGTGAAAATATTCGAGAGTATGCTGCAACTGGCTCGCAATGGTCAACTCTACATGAAGTACATTGGTGGAAAATACAACAGCATCGAGTTCCGTCGAGTCTGAGTATGGTGGAAAAAAATGCTCGTGAAGGCCCGGCGGAAACAACGAGTTCAATAGCAGCCAGCATCATCACCATCGTAGAGTGCAAGGACTGTTTGCATCACAGTCATCATCATCGTAGAGTTTTCGATGCTCGAGTCTGAGTACGGTGGAAAAGAACGCTCGTGGAGGCCCGGTGGAAACAACGAGTTCAGCGGCAGCTGGCATCGTCACCATCGCAGAGTGCAAAGACTGTTCGCATCACAGTCATCGTGATAGAGTTTTCAACGCTTAATGCTATGTAAAAATGTACAAAAAAAAACTTTTTCATCGAATATAATGTAAAAAAAAAAAAAATGTCGTCAAGCTGTATTCGTCGTAGATATAGGAAATAAATGGAGAGAACGATATTTGTTCAAATGTTTTTATTCATAAAAAAAAAAACCCTCGCTCACACAACGCTTCGTATACACTCAACCATCTTTTCAGTGATTTTACATTTGCATGGGCGCAATTGTATTTCGTGTTGGAGGAATGATGCCCGCATTTGGATTTCGTGATTTTCGGCAAGTTCTGCAGCGATGGACAGTCCAGAGTCTCCAGATCGATGACTTTTGTTGCTGCATCCGTGAATCTCGATAGCCATGAGCACTTCTCGAATCCCTTGGCATAGATGGTAGGAGCTCCTTGCAAGATTCCTCGAATTGTCGTTCTAGCTGCCTCGTACGGTATGCCGCTGTGTTCTCATAGTATTCCATGGAAATTGCGTTCCAACCACTTGTTTGTCATTTTGTACTTGGCCGGTAGAGAGCCCCATGCAAATGGTGCGTCGAAGGTGAACGTCAGCGGTTCAGCATCCTTGTCGTGGAGTTTGATCATGGACATCTCCTTTAGGAAAAATTTGTTCGCGGGTCTCTTGAAGCCCTGTACATCGACGATAAGCTCCATGTTGACTGATGCGCGTGCGAATCATCAGCATGATTTTATACCAATTTTATAACCCCACCACTGATTGGATTTTACTCGACAATGCGATCATGGAGGATCATGCAGTAAGCTGAAGTTTGTGGCGGAATATTATTTTTCAATTCGAACTCAAGACGCACGTCAACAGGGCCGGACTTGAGAGAATCGTTTTGTTTTGAGCAGTCAATGACAACGAGGGGGGCTTTTTCTAAACATTCAATCCTGCTCAGCCATGGTTCAGCCTCTTTGTTGTAATAGGTCGGTTGAAAGTTTGCGTACATCTCGTAGAGTAGAGCATATTGATTTTGTTCAATGTTCAAATTCAAATTTCCATATGGATAGCATTGTGAGTTGAGGTATAGTTTGACATCGCTCAGGTTACAATGATCAAAGTGGCTCGCATTTTGTTGTTTCTTATTTTTCCGTCCCGTCTGCAGCGCGAGTATGACATAACGTGGCTTCTCCAGTTGATTCGAAGTTTTCACAGACCACACGTGCTTAGAGGTGGCAGGCAGCAATGGATATTCATACAGTTCCCATGTTCGGAAACTCATGAAGATTCGTGCATCTTTGGCGAGAAACTTTATCAGCTGAATTTTTCACTGATCCGAGACTGGTACATACGGTACGAGCCATTCTATTTTATGCAATACGAGTTTGTAGTCTTCGGCGGCCGTTTGTACAATGGCATTATCATCGGTCTTCGATCTCGTGAGAATCAACTCGTGCTTGGCATTTACGATAATTGTACGATAGTCTTCGGCACAGCGGAGGAGCATGCTGAGCGGTATACACGCATCAAAGTTTCCCGATACATCTACAATCTGCTTAGGCTCTTCGACATCGAGCCATCCAGTGTTCTCGAGCATAAAGCTCTTGGCCGGTGACAGAGACGAATATCCCTTAATTACACTCGTAATGCCAACATTCTCACTACGATCGATTTCTATGGCATTCAATTCATATCGCATTTCCTCAAACATATGACAAATGGCATTGTTGACGAGACTCGTAGCAGCGGTTGGCATCCCATCACGCTTGGATAATTTCCCACATATGTGTAGGGAACTCTTGCTTGGCAGGATGGAGAGGTCTTGATGTTGGATGGTAATACGGATTTCATCGCTGTTATTGAAGGTTGCAGATGCATATGGCTGATGAGCGTGAATCTCGCAATGGATGATGGATTCATCAAAGACCACGGGTGTCCGAATGTTCACCATTTGTTCTTCCATTTCACGCAGAAGATGCACAGAGCACAGACTAAATAATTTTTTACACGCTTTCGCCACGCACTTTGAGACCCAAACTCTTCACGAGTAGCACGTGTTGAGGTGTTAGCACTTTGGGCGCTGGCCAACGACTGATCGTTTTTACCATGGTTGGTTATTGTTATTGGAAGATCTATTGAAAACTAAACCCATCACGACTTTATATGCAGGCGTATGGTGATTACTTCACCGCGGAAATTTACCAAATCACCGTCCTGATCCACTATGCGAAGCTGTATCGTATCAATCGTTCGACTTGTGATCGGCAGATAAATTACATGCGAGGGAACTTCAATGAACTTATAGCCCGGTGGCACAGATGGAAAGAATTCATGGATTGTGTGTACTTTTTGTCCGTTAATATAGGCACCAGCGGTAATGTTGCACTCAACGCGTAGGGCATTCACTTTTAGAATAGCTACAGGAAGGTCAGATCCATGTCTTTTATTGGCTTCCAATTTGCGTGCGGTGAAGCCTAGTAGATGTCCAAAAGAATCTGTCGGCTCAAAATTTACATCATGATCACAATCGATCTCATTGCGTAGCGTATTATTATTGGGTTTAATGCTGATGCTGATATTTGTACGCGAGAGCTCTGCTTGTCTAACCGTCTCGATATCCTCTATTTTATAACTACCCGTAGGTATCGTCAACACCTCTTCTCCCACATAAACTTTATCGTGACCATCGTCGATTTTGGGAATAGAGTTGAAAGTCAACAATTCCACGAGACCGAGAGTATAGTTTTTGTGACGCGAGAGTTCGATGGGGGGAAGTATTGCGCCTCGAGTATGGATGATAAGACAGATATGGTCAATGTTAAACTTTCATCCATGATGCTGGTAAATTAACAACTCAATTCTCCACGTCATTTCCCCCCTATATATAGTGTATATTTATCTTTGTGCTGCAATTGTTGACGAAGAAACTTGAGACACAAATGTCCACATTCAATCGTATCATACTCCTGATATCCAGTATAATTATAATTTACGCTACCAACACGAAAATATCTCATGAGTTCGGATGGTGGTGGAAGGTTGCCGAAACTATCAAAGTACATGACTCTCCATCCAGTCTTTTTGTAAGCGACCCAGTGTGTTCCAGGACCGACATTTTTATCCAAATTTACGATTGCTGCTTCACATTTGAGGGGCCCGCTCGCTGACAAAGTATCGCGCATGTATACTCCACGAAAATGTGGAATTTTTAGGATTTTCGCATATTTGAGAAGATCGATGACGGTGAGAGGTCGGTGAGGTAGCGTAACTTCTAGTTTTTTGGCTTAATATGAAGACGCAATCCCTGCTTATATGGTTTCAGATGTAAGCCTTTACCCAATGCGATCGCTTCGATTGTTCGATTATGGCGCTTACTTTCATCCAATTTACGTTTAGCTGCTTGAGCAGCATTTACCGCTTTAGCTATGCTCGCCGCACCACCTGACAAAGCACCCGCGGCGCTAGGACCCGCAAAAATCAGCACGAGGAACGGTAATAAACCACCAATTTTATCGGGTACAGGTAGAACTCGAGGTGTGCGAACTTTACCACCTTGCAACTTTACTGCTGCACGAGCATCCTTTAGAGCTGATTTAATAATCTTATGTGGATCATCACTTTGAATCATTGTCTTCTTCGCAGCACCAATTATTTTTTTCAAACAAACGCCACCCTTGCGGGCCTTTATCCCCGTACCAAATTTTCTCTTTGTCTTCATAATATTTGCCACACCCCAAGCACTGGCCTTTTCACCGATACTAGCGTCTCGCGCACTAACACGGTGCCAAGCCTGTTCAGCCAACACTTTATCCGCCAAATGTCTCGCTCCAAGATTATCCGGATTTTTCGAATATGCAATATCGTGTTGTTTGCAAGCTGCATCCAATGGATTAATGCCCGGATCACCACGAGCAAGACGCTTGGCCAACTTTGTGCCTGGTCCGCAATATTGATAACCAGGCAGATGCAATTCAACGGGTAGTATTGATTAGGCGATTGACGACACCTTTACCGCTATGAACGATCTTGTCTAAAGACAATACTCGACTGACGGCGAATCCTTATAAAAATGCTATTTATATGATTTTCCCTTTAGTCCTGTGCGAGATGGCATCCAAGAAGCAAACACACGGAGGTAGCCTTCCCGTGATAAATTTCGATGAATTTGTCGAAGATGGCCGGGAGAAAAGACAAGAGCGTCATGGACAGTTATTGCCGGATAGCATACGTGCGGTGTTTTGTGGTCCATCAAATTGTGGAAATACCAATGCTTTGCTCACTCTTATCATCCATCCTAATGGCTTGAGACTTGAGAACATTGATTTGTATTCCAAGTCGCTGAAGCAACCAAAGTACAAGTTGCTCGAACAATTACTTGAACCTGTGCATGGAGTTACATATAATCCATTCAATGAGCATGAACAAGAGATTGCACCAAGTGATGCACGGTCCCACTCTATATTCATGTTTGATGATATTGCGTGCGAAAAGCAGGATAATGTTAGAGCATTCTTTTCCATGGAAAGACACGAGATTGTAGACAGTTTTTATCTTTGTCAGACGTGCACTCGTACCCCAAACATCTCGTGAGAGATAATGCAAATTTCGTGGACCTTTCCAAGCAGGATGATATGAATCTCAAACATGTGTACAACGATCACGTTAATACGGATATGACTTATACATGCTTCAAAAACATGTGCGTGAAATGCTGGAATTCCGACAAGTATGCATTTATCACGATCGACAAAGATAGCAATATGAACGAGGGTCGATATAGACAAGGGTTTGATGATTTTCTCACCATTGATAAATGACTCGTCGCTGCTGGGTCAAGAGGCAGTATTGTGCACGCGTCGACAGTGACATCATGAAGAGCGAACAACTGTTGAGAAAAAAAAATGTATTGCGTGAAATTGCCAAGGCGAGCGATGCAATCAGACGAAAGCATCGAATGATGAAAATTGGCAAAGAGAGTGATGAGCAGAGAACGCGAGATGTCTTTAAGCTTATAGTCAGACCATTGGAGAAATTGGTGTCATACAAAAACGGTGAGCCGGCGAAGAAGGAAATCAAGGATGAAAAAGCCGACGATATAGAAAGAAATGCGATAAATAGTGTGAAACATGAATTGAAGAACGAGACACATAATTCCTTCAAGAGTGAAACACAAGATTCTTTCAAATTGATATTTGAGGATGATGATGATGACGCGCAAAATGTCGATGACTTAATCACCGAATATCTCCTGCTGTTACGACCAAATAGAAATGCGTGCCTGGATGTATCATATGGTGTGCGGAATCTCTCAAACAACCGCTTAATGATTGGTGATTCTCCGATAAATTTCGACTCTCAACATATTCGTGTGGGAGATGTGAATTATGCGAAATCTGTTGGATTACCTGAGCTGCTGTTTATGAAAGTGCCCAATATCGAAACTCTCACACCAGACGAATAGAAAAACTATGAAAAAATTATCATTGCAACGAATGCTCACAAAAAAATGTATAAGCCGAGTGCGGCTATACGGCGTAATACCTGTCACAAATTCAACACTTATATAGCAAATATAGCCGATCAGCACGTGGGAACGGGTATGACAACGTATAAGCTGGCTAGAAAAAACGCTCAATTGGACTATGTATATTGGGACAATCCCAATGAACTGGTAGACCGTCTTCGTCTACTACTGGCACCACAAGCAGCCGGAAATTGGGCCCACGCGAATGAAATTATATCGATTATCGAGGAATTGCGTGAAGCTGAAATAATTTATTAACTCGGCGTCGGAAAATTTATGCATTCTCATCATGTGTGTCGATGTGGTTGGACGCCAATAGCGTCAGAGTGTACTCCTCAGTAAGCAAGTTCCTCCAGGCCAACCTGGGATTGGGTTTAAAACTACCGCAGATGGTCATTATGACGTGGGGCAGAAATGATTGGGTACCATTGCCAATCCGGAAGGGGAAGACGATGCCATCACTCTAAGTACTTTACACAATAGATCCCGAACTATCATTAAGAACATACGCAAAGAAATGAACGAGAGTAATCAGTTGTTGGTTAATGGACTTGAAGCTACGATAAGAGATATTGCAAAGACACTCGAGGCCAATGTCAAAAATCTACAAGATTTGGTGATTCGTAATTCACGGACCATTGCTGCACTGGATGCGCGACTGAGTGGACTAGAAAATGAACGAGAAAAAAGCGCTCTCGTGCTGGAGCTACATAAGCCTGTTCGACGAAACTATCCGCGTCGACATGTGGACATCCGTGGCTTGGATGAGACCTGGCAAGCTGATCTCGTCGATATGTCTTCGTACGCACATCAAAACACCAAACATAACTTCGTCCTCACCGTTATCGATACTTTCTCAAATTTCGCCTGGGCCGTACCAATGCTGAGTAAGTGTGTTAAAGATGCAGCAGCCGCAATAAAGTCGATACTCGTTAAGGGACGCATTCCACAGCACTTGCACGTCGACGAGGGAAAAGAATTTTACATTTGTCACTTTAAATCCCTAATGAAAAAGTACAATTCTCACATGTATTCAATATATAGCAACTTGAAGGCATCCATTTGCGAGAGTTTCAATCGTACATTGAAAAATAAGATGTGGATGCAATTTAGTCTTCGTGGTAATTATAAGTGGATCGATATTCTTGATAATCTAGTAGCTGAATATAATGATTCCGTACACCGTACCATTAAGATGAAACCGAGAAATGTCAACGCGGAGAATGAGAAGGAAATATTGCGGCAAGTTTTCAATAAGACTCAGTCACCAATAAAAACACCACCGAAATTCACCATTGGCGATAAAGTGAAAATCAGCAAATTTAAGAGTGTTTTCGAAAAGGGTACACGCCATATTGGACAACGGAAATATTTACGGTATCTCGTGTGATGAAAACGCATCCAGTGACGTATCGTTTGAAGGACCATAAAGATGAACCTATCGCCGGTGGTTTCTACGAACAAGAGCTTTTCCGTGTCAAGTACCCCGATATCTTTCTGATAGAAAAAATTTTAAAGAAGCGCGGTCATCGAATGTTTGTAAAATGGCTGGGTTTCGACAATGCCCACAATAGTTGGATGAGTAAATCTGATTTGTAGTCGTCAATAAAAGAGGCCAAAAACATTTAGACTTTTATGACTCTCTTTCTACCCGGCAACGTGGTGCGCCACAGCAGGCGTTTTCACTCCCTCCAATCCCTCCATCGCCCCACTCTCGAACAGTGTATGCGAGAAGTAATGGGTACACATGGATTACAAAAGCCGCTTCCTCTACTTACAAAAGTCCATTTTTACAAAATCAAATATTTACAACTAACAAGTTTTACATCGAGTTAATATTTACAAAAACATACGCAATGTTCACAAGTTTTATACTTCAAGTATTTACAAAAATGTACACAATTTTACATCGAGTTTATATGCATGATACTTTGTTACAACGGTATGCTGTAATGCCCCCATGGTAGGGTCTCAGAGGTCCCAGGTATGATATACCGCTTATTATCATGAGGGCTTAGAGCGATTTTCGTCTCACGAATCGTGTAGACCTTGTGCAACTTCGATCGAATACACGTTTGACTACGCATCATTTCAATGTCTTCCTTCAAGCATCGGGCATAATCGTCAAACATGATTGTCCTAGCCACAACACTGCTCTTGACACCTTTGACTTTTTTAGCGTCCTTCTTACCCTCAACACGTGTTGCATACATTTTCGATCGAAGTCCAATGAACTCGGTCATAATTGCACCATTGCATTCGTCTTTCATGAGACCGGGTACCTTCTTGTTGACAAGTGGGATACCATACCTATTGTCCACCGGATAATCGCTCGTATCGAATTTTACAATGTCGCGCTTCATGTCCATGTACATACCATCGCTCTCAATGTTATATATGAGACTATCCGTATCGGTATACATGATTTTACACTTATCCCGATACAGAGGTACCATATACTCGTGATGACATCCATACAAGCATGTTTTCGATATGTCGAGTATGCACATACCCACATATATCGGCTTGTTGAATTTCACCTCGAGATTGCGCAATTCTACAGCAATTAGGTTTTCCGAAAAAACACTTCGGCTGTGGAAGTTTGGCTTCGCAATCATTGCCTCTCCACCATATCTGCCCTCCCATTTCGTCAAACGCTTTACATCTACATGATTGCGCACATTCTCCATTGTTTTTCCAAACACCGCATTGTTCAATAATTTGAATAAATTCTTTTCAAAATCGTTTTTGGCTAGCGTTCGAAATTGCGTATTTAACTCGATATATGAACATAGCCATGGGGATTGTGTGAATTGTAATACCCTATGGATTTGCGTAAGGCAAAGTCCATGTCGTAAGCACTGCTGTAAATTTTGATAGTGAATGATGTAGCGTTTTTTATCACAGACGGTTGCTAACAGCTTTTTCCCCTGCCTACCCGGCCGTTTTTCATGTATTGGCCAAAACGGCAGGTCTTTGTGCGCATCATGTAGAGATTGTGGATATTCCAAGTCGACTTCAAGGATGTAGCCTGTCGGTGAATCTAGCGCGATGGAAGATGGATCATACTTGGACACGTCGTTGACCCATCGAAAGTCTGCGTATGGCAAAGGTTGGCACATTGCCCTTCCATACAGATTGTTGACGTCAAAATACATCAAGAATGACGATGCTTTCGATGGATCAAACGACTCAATGTACTTGTTATCAGCGTGTGCATATCGGTTTGAGCATTGACTGAGACCACCGCGTATACCCCGCTCAACGAATAAAACCATTTCGATGTCTGATAGTAATTGAAACTTGACATTCGAATGTTTGAGCATTGCACCCCAGGTATACCCCGGCAATGTGTAGTAATACGCGGGATCTAAGCCATAGCTCTCGATGCACGTATTTCGAAAGTTCTCGAAAATATCAGCTAATAACAAGACATCTGTCTTCAAGTATAAATCGCTATAGTCGCCCAGCGTTCGAATGGAGAACCGCTCCTAAACTTTCTCAGCATGTGCATACTCACTCTCAGATACTGTAGCATCTGTCAGGGAACTATAAAAGGCATCACGTGGTGGTAGGCAAGTGTCGTCTAGCTTGGTCACGTCATCAATATACTCATAAGGGAAGACCCCTTTTCGCGTTAGCAAATTGAAATTGTCCGTCGATAGCGTTGGGAATTGCATGCGTAAAATTTTGAGTTTGTTCTCGGTCAAAAATGAGGCTAATTTGTCGAGACTGGTGTTGATGCATTTGTATGAATCGATGAAGCGCAATTGGATCTTATGTTTTGAATCATCCGTAATTTTAACATGCTTAGTGAGTGAGATGTATTTCTCCTTTGTGATTGGAAGCACATCGGTTTTTCCTTCGAACGCTGTGGCTACTTCCTTGATTATAAAATGCGCGTCATAACCGGATAAATTGTGAAAAACTATGGGAATGAAGAATGACTGTTTGTAGTTTAAATTGCAATTAGAATGGGCAGGGCCTCTATAGCGTCCAGTCAGATGGCAATGATCTCGAACGCGTACATCTTCTTGCGCGAATGGATTGCTGCATATATGACATTGGGTCGCTTTGCGAAAACTGGCCCACTCGCTCGGTGTCAGACAAATCATTGGGACATTGTCGCAGAAAATTTCTTTTATGCGCAATGCTAGATTTGTCAGTTCTTCGACACACCACGAAACACAATCGGCACTGCGACGTGAGTGATATGAAGATAGTGTGTGATCGTATGCACAACACACGTAGTATCCTATACTAAACACGTCATGATGTTGATACATATCTTTTGCGTGGTTGTTCTCATTAGTCTTTGCTAAAACACACTCCAAATCGGCTACACAGTGAAGGGATGTCGCTCTTTCCGGCTAAAGTTGGTGAATTGGAGCCACTTGTTGGTGTCATTCGGTAGTCGGATCGCGCAGTCGTTTATTGCTCCACAATCGACCTCGTGCGACTGCAATTTATCCTCGGATCCGAAGTAATGCAAACACCTGCAAAAAAAAACATTGTTTCTTTCAATCCATCTAGTAGATGCCAACGGAAT
>OX632357.1:2556959-2651959 GCA_951751655.1 Ophion costatus | reverse complement strand
AAGGCGATCGCTCTGTGCCTCGGCGAAAAGATTCTGCATGTCCCGATAGGTGGGTCGATCGGTCGACAGTCGGGATACCCGACGATAATGTTCCATCCCCCTTGAGAAAAAGGTGATCGGCCCATGCCTCGGCGAAATGATCGTACATGTCCCGATCGGAGGGTCGATCGGTCTAGACTCTCTGAAAAAGTCTAGCTGAAAATTTTTCTAAGTTGAGCGATAAACTCAATTTGTTTTTCACTTTTCTGCTCCGATCGCTGCAATACTGAAGTCTAACCGACAAAATCAATGAATATTCGGCTAAAGAAAAATTTCAGTCAAGCAATGCGCGGTGAAAAATTTCAAAGTCCCACTGCGAACGACGAAAATTTTTCAAATTCCCGATGAAAAGTCTTCTTTTCGATAAAATATCTTACTCTAGTATTTTGTTTGCAAAGTTAAAGTTCAAAACACCGATCGAGGTCGGGTCCGCTCGATGAAGATTTTCCCGCCTTGAACCTGTGTATAAGACCGTCCTGTGTCGAACCGCAGGCCGCACAGCTCGTATCTGCAAGGGAGTCGAACCGACGCCCGTCGGGACCTCCCGAGACGATGTGTAGGTGCTGCATGTAACACAACACTACCACGAGTCGGTTTCTCTGACCGAATGGCTCTTATGTGGTAACGCCTTTGGCGACAAAAACGGTATGTTTTTATTACGCACACTGAGCATCAACTCCATCCAAAAAATGGGAAAAATTCAGAGGAGGCGCATTTGTTGCGATCTCCACGAAACTCGGCAAGTGCCATACGTGGCCATATTGACGACTGAGAAAAAATTTCTAGCGGTCACGTGTTAAGATATAAATAAGAGCGTGGCTGAAAAACCACCAGTAATCTGTTTCGCACAGACGTTTTCTGCTGCAAACAGACGAAGTTTTGCCGACTCGTTGAAGTTTTCATTGATTCTTCATGGCAAAACTAAATAAAGAAATATGAAAAGAGACTGCGAGGGATGAGCACATGCTCTGCACTTAAAGTGGAGTGTATGTACGGTGATTCCCGAGTCTGAAGAAAAATCGTTGACATTACGTCGTCTTCGATAAATAAATCACAATTATATTGTGATCGAGAAAAATCGTGTCTCTCGCTATTACGGACAAACACACCAGTCTGAGCGTGTAGAACACAGAGAGTTAGTAGAGCTCTCGAAAAACTCACGAAGCTCCCTGGTTGATCCCGCCAGTAGTCATATGCTTGTCTCAAAGATTAAGCCATGCATGGCTCAGTACAGGCCGTATTAAGGTGAAACCGCGAATGACTCATTAAATCAGTTATGGTTCCTTAGATCGTACCCACATTTACTTGGAAAACTGTGGTAATTCTAGAGCTAATACATGCAAAGCAGAGTTCCGACCAGAGATGGAAGGAAAGCTTTTATTAGATCAAAACCAATCGGTGGCGGGCTTGCTCGTCCACCGTTTACCTTGGTGACTCTGAATAACTTTGTGCTGATCGCACGGTCTCGTACCGGCGACGCATCTTTCAAATGTCTTCCTTATCAACTGTCGATGGTAGGGTCTGCGCCTACCATGGTTGTAACGGGTAACTGGGAATCAGGGTTCGATTCCGGAGAGGGAGCCTGAGAATCGGCTTCCACATCCAAGGAAGGCAGCAGGCGCGCAAATTACCCACTCCCGGCACGCGGAGGTAGTGACGAAAAATAACGATACGGGACTTATCCGAGGCCCCGTAATCGGAATGAGTACACTTTAAATCCTTTAACGAGGATCCATTGTATTGCAAGTCCGGTGCCAGCAGCCGCGTTAATTCCAGTTCCAATAGCGAATATTGAAACTGTTGCGGTTAAAAAGCTCGTAGTTGAATTTGTGTGTCACGATGCTGGTTCACCGAACGCGGTGTTTAACTAGCATGCCGTGAGACGTCCTACCGGAGGGCTTAGCTCTTAACCGGGCGGTCCAACTAATATCCCATCGTGGTGCTCTTCATTGAGTGTCGAGGTGGGCCGGTACGTTTACTTTGAACCAATTAAAGTGCTTAACGCAGGCTATTTTCGCCTGAATACTGTGTGCATAGAATAATGGAATAGGACCTCGGTTCTATTTTGTTGGTTTTCGGAACCCCGAGGTAATGATTAAGGGGGGATTGTCTTCTTTTTCGCAAAATTTACCGCTATTTGGGAATTTTTTTGTGAAGAAAGTATACAACGGAAAACTTGTGAAACTTGGCATATAGTTTTATTGATCTGTTTACTACATACAAAAAATTTTTTCAACAATTTCATTAAAAAATCCGCCTCCCGCCCCCCTCGACGCGCGATGGTCCTTTTTTGATGGTGTGCACGATTACAGCCTTCACGTTCATCCTGCAACAAAAACCCAAAAAGCATTTTCCTTTAGACACATATAGCTATCGTTCGATGAAGGGATAAAAAAAAATTGACGATTTGGTGACGTTTTGAACTTGAAGTATCGATTTTTCGAAAAAAATTGATCGATTTTTTGTTATAAATAAAAAAACTATTGAACGTATTGCTTTTTTGCTTCATTAAACGATAAAAGGATGTCAGCTGAGCATTCTGTCCCAATTTGAAGGCAATCGGTTGAATAGTTTTTGAGAAATCGTGCACACGAGTTATGAAAAAACTGTTTCGAGAAAATCGCGTTTAAAGTTGTGAGTACAGTTTATGGGACATATCGAGTACTTACAGTATTTTTAATCTAATCTGCTATGCCAGGGCCATACAGGATGCCTTCCTCGGCTTCGAACAACTCATTCAGTGAAGCAGTTTTGGCTCTGCGTCTTGTTCGAGCCTCTTTCGTTGCTTCGAGGCTGCGTCTCGTTGACCTCTCTATCCGCTGCTTATCCCGCGCATCGACGAATATTGATGCTTGCTGGCCATCGACGATTCCAATCGTCGTCATTGTTTTAAGAACTGCTGTAAAGCCTTCGTTAAAAATCCCTGCGGCCAAATAAGCCGCGATGCCTATTGTATGCTGTCCCGTTATTTTTATGGTCCGCAGAGCAACAGATTCGGGCAGCTGCCGGGCGCGCCGACCCCTGCCGTGTGACAAGGAGCGCGCGGCCACTGCGAGTCGACAAGCAGGTATAAAATCGGTTATAACTTTGCCATTTTTGAGAATTTTAATTTGAAATTTTGCACATATATTCTCAACACTTCGAAGAATATGAAACACCGGTCAGCGAAAAATCGATTTTTTTCTCGAAAAAAAAGAAAATCCCCCCTTAATAGGGACAGATGGGTGCAATCGTATTGCGACGGTAGAGGTGAAATTCTTGGATCGTCGCAAGACAGACAGAAGCGAAAGCATTTGCCAAAAATGTTTTCATTAATCAAGAACGAAAGTTAGAGGTTCGAAGGCGATCAGATACCGCCCTAGTTCTAACCATAAACGATGCCAGCTAGCGATCCGCCGAAGTTCCTCCGATGACTCGGCGGGCAGCTTCTGGGAAACCAAAGCTTTTGGGTTCCGGGGGAAGTCTAGTTGCAAGGCTGAAACTTAAAGGAATTGACGGAAGGGCACCACCAGGAGTGGAGCCTGCGGCTTAATTAGACTCAACACGGGAAACCTCACCAGGCTCGGACACCGGAAGGATTGACAGATTGACAGCTCTTTCTTGATTCGGTGGGCGGTGGTGCATGGCCGTTCTTAGTTGGTGGAGCGATTTGTCTGGTTAATTCCGATAACGAACTAGACTCTAGCCTGCTAAATAGGCGGACTTTCTGGTATCTCGAAGGCCCCCGGTTCTGCCGGGCGGTTTTTACTAGCGGCGTACAAACAAATCTTCTTAGAAGGATAGGCGGCTTCTAGCCGCACGAGATTGAGCAATATCACGTCTGTGATGCCCTTAGATGTTCTGGGCCGCACGCGCGCTACACTGAAGGAATCAGCGTGTCTTCCCTGGCCGAAAGGCCAGGTTAACCCGCTGAACCTCCTTCGTGCTAGGGATTGGGGCTTGCAATTATTCCCCATGAACGAGGAATTCCCAGTAAGCGCGACTCATAAGCTCGCGTTGATTACGTCCCTGCCCTTTGTACACACCGCCCGTCGCTACTACCGATTGAATGATTTAGTGAGGTCTTCGGACTGCTGCGCGGCAATGTTACGGCATTGCCGATGCTGCCCTAAGATGACCAAACTTGATCATTTAGAGGAAGTAAAAGTCGTAACAAGGTTTCCGTAGGTGAACCTGCGGAAGCATCATTAACGTACCCCGCTTGCACAAGCACAGCGAAACAAAGTGTACGAAGAAAAAATCCCGACGGTGTCGAGAGAGGTGCTGACGCATCGCACTCGTATCCACCGGTCGAGGATAAAATATTACATCAACTAATATTGTGGCGTGTGTCGCCAGAGTGCGAGATAACACTACTCACGGAGAGCGGTTTTGGGGGAGTCTCAATCGATGGATGGACACATGCAATATCTTACCATCGTGATCGTATTAGTCACGTATTCCATGTACCCGCATCTGTTGATGTACTTCCGACGCCGCCGGGGTGGGTGTATCTGCCTCCTCACGCGAGGCACAAACGCCAAATGTGGATGAACGCGTTTTAGCGCCGAGTTCTCAATTTCCGATTGTAGATGCGCGATCGTATTAGTCACTTATGTGTCTCTTGAAGCCCGTTGTCGAACTCTCGCCTATTGTGCCTCTGCACTCGAACGAGGGACAAGCGCGTGTGCGCTCGTCCCCTGCAATTCCGTGACGGAAGATTCATTCTTCGTGGGCAGCCTGCGTCCGAACGGCAGCATAGAAAGTCTTCGGAGATAGCTGAACACAAACATTTTACAATGTTAAATTGCTCTTTGTGTCTTTCTATCTCCGTCGTTCGAGGATCGAGTCCGTGACTCCCTGTTGTTTGATATGCAACCGATGTGCGTCACGGTGTACCCGTCGAGTCCGAGGTTTTGGAAACAAATTCTCGCCCTATCGTGCGAATGAGCTCTCGATTCGGATCACTTGTGGTCCGACTTTCGTCCGGTTTGCTGTCGCTGTCACGTGACTGTCGGTTCGTGTGCCAAAGCGCGCGCGAACGGCTGTCGCGACTGACTTGGCGGCTGGAGAGTCGGGCTTCACAGCGGAAAGTCTTGATCCGCGTCGAATTTACATTTGTCGGTATGTGAAGGTGATGCCAGTCGCACGTTTGCGCGCGCGGTTTGTCCTTCTGTCCGGCTTGTGTTTTCACGTCGTCAAGATTGTGTCGATTAATACAAGTTCGTAATGAAACGAGTTTATTATTGATTACCCTGAACGGTGGATCACTTGGCTCGGGGGTCGATGAAGAACGCAGCTAATTGCGCATCAACTTGTGAACTGCAGGACACATGAACATCGCCATTTCGAACGCTTATTGCGGTCCACGGATACAATTCCCGGACCACGCCCGTCTGAGGGTCGTTTACACAAAGGAAACCTCTTTCTTCCTGGCAGAGCGAACGTTGTGAACGTTCGTCGACGGGTGTAGAGCACCGCGGAGGTGCTCGCCGTCGGCGTCGTTTGAAATGAATCGTCGGCCTTTCGAATATCTGACGACACGTGGAACGCGCGACATATGGTGTTCGGAGAGAGAGAGAGAAGCGAGAGCGGCGAACAGAGTAGTGCCCTGACGTTATCACGCGCGATGGAAAAGTTTCACTTGCATATATTATACATTCGGACTCGAAGTTTGGTGCATGTCCGAAAAACCACGAAAAAGGCGCGACGGCATCTGAAAAGGAATTCGTTCCTTTTCGTCCGACGACGTTTTTTTCGTGTTACCGCGCACCGCCGACTTATCGAACGCGCAATCCGATTGGAAGCGAGCGAAACATGTATTTTTTACGCGTCGCTTACGACGTTGCGCACCGCGCGCGCGCATTTTGTCTCCTCTGCCCGTTTGTGTGTCGCGAATATTTTGGCCGCGAGAGCGGTGCTATACGGACAAAATAATCATTTTGTAGTACTTCATAGCGATTCTTTGAGAGATTGAGCGATATGCTGAATCGTACCGAGCCGATCGCGTGTTGTCGAGAGCAATGGAAACTCACAGACCTCCGAGCAAAGAGGACGGGTCTGCCACCGTGTATTAGTGTGAGCGTGTACCTTGCGAGTCGCTGTTCGACGTATTAAAACGCGTCGCTCACGGCCGGTCGATCGAGTCCCAGGTCTACTTGTAGTTTGAAGGACAGATACGACGGCGAAGCCGTGTGCACGCAGCGTGCACTTGCCCTCGTGAGTGGGTACCCCCATAAACACGAAGACAAGACCATCGAACGGGGGAAGCTCCTCGGTCTGACTCTAATTTCCAAAGTGCTTTCGCGCGCGCAAGACCGGTATATAAGAAGATTCTGAGCGATATCGTGAGTCTCAACTCTTATGTAAAATCGACGACCTCAGAGCAGGCGAGTCTACCCGCTGAATTTAAGCACATTACTAAGCGGAGGAAAAGAAACTACCCAGGATTTCCTTAGTGGCGGCGAGCGAACAGGAAATAGCCCAGCACTGAATCCCGCGGCACTGTCGCTGGGAAATGTAGTGTTTGGGAGGATCCACTTATCCCGAGGAGTATGCCCGAGTCCAAGTCCATCTTGAATGGGGCCAATCACCCGTAGAGGGTGCCAGGCCTGAAGTGACTGGGACGCGTTTCGGAAGGGTCTCTCCTTAGAGTCGGGTTGCTTGAGAGTGCAGCTCTAAGTGGGTGGTAAACTCCATCTAAGGCTAAATTCGACCACGAGACCGATAGCGAACAAGTACCGTGAGGGGAAGTTGAAAAGAACTTTGAAGAGAGAGTTCAAGAGTACGTGAAACCGTTCAGGGGTAAACCTGAGAAACCCAAAAGATCGAATGGGGAGATTCATCGTCAGCGATCCAGGCACGTGCGCGGTTCGTGATGCCATAAGTCATCGGCCTTGAGGTACAAGTCCGTGTGGTTTTTTGCCTGGTGTCGTGGGCGTGCACTTCTCCCCTAGTAGGACATCGCGACCCGTTGGGTGTCGGTCTACGGCCCGGGTGGGGGCCTGTCATGTGTACGACGCTTCACGGCGTCATGTGGCTGACAGACCCTCGGTTGTCTTGACCAGCTGCCCGGCGGTACTCGCACGGTATCGAGCCGCAAATTTGAACTGCGTCCGGCCCGCTGCAAGCGAGGTCAGTGTTTCCCGGATGTTACGGACCTAGTGTTGTCACCGGGCCTGGCCAGCTGTTGGTTAGCGGTGTCCTAGGACTGGCTTTTTAACACGATCTACCGGTCGGCGACGCTACTACTTTGGGTACTTTCAGGACCCGTCTTGAAACACGGACCAAGGAGTCTAGCATGTGCGCGAGTCATTGGGAACTCTAAAGCCTAAAGGCGCAATGACAGTGAAGGTCGGCCTTGCGCCGACCGAGGGAGGATGGGTCGCGTCATGATGCGATCCCGCACGCCCGGGGCGTCTCGTTCTCATTGCGAGAAGAGGCGCACCCAGAGCGTACACGTTGGGACCCGAAATATGGTGAACTATGTCTGGTTAGGACGAAGTCAGGGGAAACCCTGATGGAGGTCCGTAGCGATTCTGACGTGCAAATCGATCATCAGAACTGGGTATAGGGGCGAAAGACTAATCGAACCATCTAGTAACTTCTTCCCTCCGAAGTTTCCCTCAGGATAGCTGGCACTCGCGAGTTCTAAGAACTTATGCGAGTCTCATCTGGTAAAGCGAATGATTAGAGGCCTTGGGGCCGAAACGACCTCAACCTATTCTCAAGCTTTGAATGGGTGAGATCTCTGGCTTGCTTGAACGGTGATGCCACGAGATTTCGGATCAGAGTGCCAAGTGGGCCAATTTTGGTAAGCAGAACTGGCGCTGTGGGATGAACCAAACGCAGCGTTAAGGCGCCTAAGTCGACGCTTATAGGATACCATGATAGGCGTCGGTTGCTTAAGACAGCAGGACGGTGGCCATGGAAGTAGGAATCCGCTAAGGAGTGTGTAAAAACTCAACTGCCGAAGCAGCTAGCCCTGAAAATGTATGGCGATGAAGCGTCGGGCCTATACTCTGCCGTCAGTGGCAAGTGAGGCGGAAATTTATTTCCGTCATGAAGCCCTGACGAGTAGGAGGGTCGCGGCGGTGTGCGCAGAAGGGTCTGGGCGTGAGCCTGCCTGGAGCCGCCGCCGGTGCAGATCTTGGTGGTAGTAGCAAATACTCCAGCGAGGCCCTGGAGGACTGACGTGGAGATGGGTTTCGTGTGAACAGCCGATGCACACGAGTCGGTCGATCCTAAGGCCTAGCAGAAATCCTTTGTTGATGACGGTGTTCAGTCAAAAGTGTAATGAACAAATATTACGACACACACCCATTGGGTGAAAGGGAATCCGGTTCCTATTCCGGAACCCGGCAGCGGAACCGTATCCTATTCGGGCCCTCGCAAGAGCGTTCGTCGGGGTAACCCAAAATGACCTGGAGACGCCGTCGGGAGATCCGGGAAGAGTTTTCTTTTCCGTATAAGCGTTCGAGTTCCCTGGAAACCTCTAGCAAGGAGATAGGGTTTGGAACGCGACGAGCACCGCAGTTGCGTCGGTGTCCGGATCTTCCCCTCGGACCTTGAAAATCCAGGAGTGGGCCACGTGGAGGTGTCGCGCCGGTTCGTGCCCATATCTGTAGCAGGTCTCCAAGGTGAAGAGCCTCTAGTCGATAGACGAATGTAGGTAAGGGACGTCGGCAAATTGGATCCGTAACTTCGGAATAAGGATTGGCTCTGAGGATCGGGGCGCGTCGGGCTTGTTAGGGAAGTGGGTTTAGCTAACGTGCTGGGCCTGGGCGAGGTGAACGCTGGTGCTTCTACAGGGGGCGCTGGTGGGATCCGAGCTCGGTCCCGTGGCTTGGCCACCGCGGATCTCCCTTGCTGCGAGGCTTCCTTGGCGGTGCTTCACCGTCTTGGTCGTCCTCTTCGGCCGCCATTCAACGCTCACCTCAGATCTGGCACCGACTAGGGGAATCCGACTGTCTAAGTAAAACAAAGCATTGCGATGGCCCTCGCGAGCGTTGACGCAATGTCATTTCTGCCCAGTGCTCTGAATGTCAACGTGAAAAAGTTCAAGCAAGCGCGGGTAAAGGGTGGGAGTAACTATGACTCTCTTAAGGGGGACTCTCATACGGGGTGAAGGGGAGCCGGCTTAACCGGCTCTTGGGGAGAGACGCCCCCACCTCCCGAGTCTCAAGTCGCTGGAGGGCCTTCAGTCCTCCAGTAACATGTGCCAACTGTGCAGTTTGCCGCCGTCCCGCCACCTCGGAGAATTCCAGGGGCGGGCCGGTGGCGACCGACGCAGCTCTGGGTGTGGCCCTATGCCGGTGGAAAGTTACCACCGGCGGGCATTTGACACGATTCGCGGGGGCTAGCCCCGCTAGTCATGCAGGGTATATCTAGGCCTCGCCCCCCCCTCAGGGGGCGCGGCTAGCAGGATTAATCCGGCTTTGCTAGAGACGTGTCGCAGCGTCAAATTAGGGTAACTTGAAAAAAAATGATAAATAGAGACAATGTAGATTCAGCCTCGGACGCGGGGGTCTCAGATCCCGAGTCCCCCGTGGCGGGTTTACCCGCTATAGGATTAGGGATCATTGGTGACGAAAATAACACATGTCATGGTTTAACGAATTTAGAAATTGCGGTCTCATTAGGGGACGCATCCACGCGGTGCGCGGTCTGTCGTCAACGGAACCAATTTAGAGCTTTTGTCACTTTGAGGGAGCTATTAAAGCATATTAAAGAGCAACACCGACAAGTTAGCGCCTCTCTGAGGTACAACCGGTGTAATAGAAATTTTCCGGGTATAAATAATTGGAACGGTCATAAGAACGGCTGCGGCGGGCCGCGCGCCGCTGGAGGGGGGTTTGCGTGTGTTGCATGCGACAGGTCCTTCCCGACAGCGCGAGGTCTTTCGCAGCACGAGCGGTGGCAACACCCCGTGCTGCGGAATGATAATAGGGTACGGGCGCTGGTGCGGGAGGGGTTTCCTGGGCGGCCCCTTCACGTATGAGCGCCAAAGGAGGTTGAACGCCTCCGAAATTTGAACGAAATTTATAAAAATTGTAGGCCGCCTAATCAGGAGCTGCAGCGCTTTTTTCCGGGAAGGACCTGTAAACAGTTCTCGGACAGGAGGCGGGCCTTGTCGCCCCCCTCAACGGGGGCGCCGGGGTCGCCTCGAACTCCGGAGTCTGGTGGTGGCAATATTGATCGCATGCTGGACGAGCCGCGACGGGACGGTGCAACTCCTTCCCCTCGCGACTCCATGAGTGGCGGCCGGGGCGGCGGACGGATAGGTTCGCTGCCCCCCGTTCGGACGCTGCCAAGGACTGGGATGTCGGGTGAATTGGGGAAATCGGGGGCCCTGCCGCGGTGGGCGGATCGCCTCCGGGCGGCTCGGCTCGCGGTGGGGCGCCCGCGGGATGGGTTGACGCTTTGTCGGAAGCGGTGGCCCGCGGAGCGGTCCACGGGCCGCGACGGTGTGCGGTGGCCGGGGAGCTTCTCGCCATATACAGCCGGGCGAATAGGGGCTTACCGGGCGTGCTGGGGGAAGTGTTGGATGCCTTCGTGGAGCGGCGCCTGCCCGAGGTCTTTTTCGGGCCGGATGCTCGCCCGGCGCGGGCCGGCCGTCGGGCCGGCCGAGGGGCGGTCGGCGCCGGCTGGGCGGCGCCCGGATCGTGGACCCCTGCGGGCACCGAACCATGATGCGCGGAAGCGCTTCGCCTATGTGCGCTGTCAGGACTTGTTTAAGTTGTTTAACAAGTGCCCGCAAAGACTCGCGGATCTTACGGTCAGGGGGGATTTCTCCTTCGCGGAAGTGAAACGAGTCTTACCGAACGCGTCGGATATTCGGCGGCTGTACGAGGCCTTGTGGGGCTCTCCGGGATCTCCGGGACCTCCGGGCGCCGGGCCTGGGGCTGGGCCCGCGGTCGAGCCTGATAGTTTATTAGAGTTTTTCGCCCCGATATCCCCGGACGAGGTACGGGGTAGAATAAGTAGAATCAGGGGTGACTCGGCCCCTGGTCCCGACGGCGTTAAAAAGTACCATCTCGACGTTCCGGGGGTTGCGGAGCTGCTGGCGCGGCTCTTCACACTCCTGGTTCGGGCGGAGCACTTTCCGTTTTGTTGGAAGTTCAATAGAACCACATTAATTCCTAAACAGGGCAAAGACCCAGCCGACGTCGGAAACTGGCGGCCAATCACCATTGGTCCTATGGTCGCACGCGTGTTCTCGGGGGGGTTGGATGCACGCTTGCGGTTGTTTGTGGAGCAGAACCCGCGGCAGAAGGGTTTCTCTGCCGAAAACGGGTGCGGCTTCAACATCCTCATCTTGAATGAAGCGCTTCACGTAATTAAATCTGGGCAGGGTGGGGTGGTTACCGCGTTGGATGTCTCTAAGGCATTTGACATGGTGCCGCATTTGGTTTGGGGCCGGCTTTGGCTAGGAAAGGTGTACCCGAGCATGTTATCGGGTTAATAAATTGCATGTACTCGGGGTGTCGCACGTCGGTGAAGGGGAGAGATGGGTATGTCGATGTCGCGCTGAGGCGTGGTGTTAAGCAGGGTGACCCTCTGTCGCCCTTAATATTTAACTTGGCTATTGATGAGCTCATGGACGACATCGACCGTAAAACCCAGGGTGTTGTTTTGGGGGGCGCCGACGTGTCGGTCCTGTCCTTTGCGGATGATATAGAATTAATCGGTAAAAGCGCAAAAGAAGCGCAATTGCAAGTAGATTTAGTCGCGAGCTTCCTCCGGCGGCTCGGTATGAGCCTGTCGGCGGGTAAGTGCTCGACGTTTGAAATATGCCCAAAGGCCGGTACCTGGTACGTGCGGGACCCGGGACTGTGTGTTGAGGGTTGGGGGGTCGCCGCGCTAGGCGCGGATGACCCTCTCACCTATTTGGGGATTAAACTCAGTCCTTGGAGGGGTTTATTAAAGGGATCCGAGGTCCCGACAATCATCGGGGCGGTGGCGAACGTGGGGCGACTTAGACTTAAGCCGGAACAGAAAGTTGAACTCCTTTGGACGTACGTACTTCGCCGGTTTGTCGACTCGCTATCGGCGAACAAGCCGGCGACGACTACTCTCCGAATGTTAGTTCAACGTATTCGACAGGTTGTTAAGGATATGTTGCACCTAGTGTCGTCTATCGCCGCGGGATTGCTTTATACATCACAAAATCAGGGAGGGTTGGCTTCGATTAGATTGGAAAGGGTTATTCAATTAGCGACAATAAGATCGCATGTAAATATATCGCAGTCCCGGGTCCCCGCTATAGCGGGTATTGGGATAAGGGGGGAATGACGTGAGCCGGCGGGGAGGTGTGCGCGGGCCCTGGGATCCCGACCCGTCTCGGAAAACATAGTCGAGTTTAACGCCCTTAATGCAAAAACGGGACGCAATATAGCGGCCGAATGGGAGCGGTTGGGGTCTCAGGGTCAGGGCTTCCGGCATTTCCAGCATGAAAAAATAGGGAATAAGTGGCTGGGTGATCCTAAGCTCCTCGACGGCTCGCGGGACATTGATGCGCTCCGGATGAGGACGAACACCTTCGGCACTAGGGTCGTGCTGCGGCGTACCAACGCCATGCAGGACATACGGTGCCGGAGCTCTTTCTCCCAACCGCAGATGCCTGGTCATGTAATTGGGCGGTGCATTGCGACCAAGCCGGCGCGTATTAGAAGACATAATGAAATTAAAAATCTTGTTGCGCAATAAGTAGCCGTGCGGCATACCGTCATGGTAGAGCAGCCGGTGGATATTGCAGGGGTACTAACAAAGCCCGACTTGGTCATTAAATTCAATGATGAGTTGATCGTGGCGGACGTGACAGTCCGCTACGAAATTAAATCACATTTATCAGACGCCGCGAAAGAAAGAATAAATAAGTACCGTGAGACCGCCGAGGAGCTGAGGTTGAGGTTAAATGAGGCGACCTGCTCTGTCATGCCCATTGTTGTTGGTTGCCGCGTGGCGATGCCGCGAGGCACGCAACGCGGCTTATTAAAGTTAGGCTTAAATAAACGTGATCTGTTGACCGTATCGCTTATTGCGTTGCGGTCGTCGTCAGAAATCGCTAATTCGTTTTTGGATAAATAGTGGGGGTGGCAGGGTCGATACTCGACCGTGATGCGCCTTGCGGCGTATCGCGGTCGAATAAGCGTAGTTATAAGGTTAGCCCTCCTTGGTGGCCGCGAACCATGGGCTCGCCAAAGTCAAGTAGGTCCGAGTCGTAAGGCGGCCTTGCTCCTGCGAGGTCTTGCCACGGCGGCACAGCCGGGCAAGTGCGCCCGGGTGAAAACCTCCACGTGGTTTTCCCTGGAAACACCCCCCTTAAGGGGGTGGCTAATATTCGCAAATCACTCGTGGTCGAGTGAACTCTGCTTTACTGATTTTTCCAGGCCCGTTTTTGCAAGTGCTTGGCTGTGGTTTCAGCGGTACCTTACCGCTTCAAATAAAAAAAAGGGGAACACCCTTTTTTTGATTTGATGTAACTTCTCTAGTAGAAACGATTGAATAAAATAGAATTAGTATACCCAACGGGGGGGTAAAGCCCGGGAAATCTATTTTATGCCGGCCGCGTGGGTGCTACAGGCTATGCCCAAATGCCTCGTCATCTAATTAGTGACGCGCATGAATGGATTAACGAGATTCCCTCTGTCGCTATCTACTGGCTCCTAGGACCTTGAGGGGGGATTCTGCTTTCCCCACTTAGAGTCACGTGCCTGCAAAAACCACCCCGTGGTGGAGCCGGGCAACGGCGCCGCCCTAGAGGCGGCGACGGCTGATTGCGCAGGCTATTCGGGGCCCTTTGCACTCCCGCTCTGTAGCTAATCCGGAGCGAGATGTTTAAGAGTTTCCACAGTTCCCCTTAAAGGGGTTCGGCGTCGTGAGGGCCCCTCCCGCTCGCCCCGGTGACAGGTGTTGGGCTGGGCGATGGAGTGCGAATCTGATACGCTCTGCGGATGGCAATATCGGATGCATCCTTGTGGCAGGCTGGTGGATGTACGGCGAGTGGAAGGGACGCCAGGTACTGACTGCCTGGGGGTGCAAATGACGCTAACGGCTCAGACAGCCTGTCTGCTGGCATCTGTCGACTGGTTCCCGCGCCTCCCCCAATGGCACGCGCGGGCCAGCCCCGCCCGTATCCCTGGGAATCGGAGCGAAGGCTCCTAACGATCCTGCACCTACCCCCAGCCACTTCCCACCTCCTTTACTCGCCCGAGGCGCCCGCCCCCCTCCTGCGGCACCCTACCCTCCCGCTGGGAGACGGGGTGACGACCGGGGACGCCGGATAAAGCCCACGGGACCATGCGGGGCGTGTTTCCTTTGACTCACGCACCGTAGGGGCCACGGGGAGCCCTCCCCCTTAATAACGTTATTTTTGCCCTTTCAGGTGGGGTATCTTGGGCTCGGCCCTGCCGCGACCTCGGTCGCGGTGGTGGCACGGAACCGAGTGCCCCCAACCAACTAATCTACAACTTTCTTTCGCTTTATTGATCTTTTGTTTCTATCACGTTACAGCGGTCCGTCGCTGCCCCAGGGCGCGGGACCAAAACCTCCGAGACTAGTGGTGGGAGGCATCGTGCCCAGGGTATGCTGGCTGCACGGAGGATATTTCTGTTTATATTTGTTTGCTGCAGCCGCTAACGATCCCCTCAGGGCACCGGGGGGTACCCTGTTGTATCTACCCCCTACCCGGGCATCGGGCGCTCTGCCCGGGGTGAACCCACTACTTCCGCCATACTCGTGGGTATCAAATGCGAAATTTTAAACAAAACGCTATGAATGCCGGTATGTCTGGGGATGGACGAGTGGGAGGCCTGGTCGCGCGTCCGAACACCCGCGGGGTGGCTCGGGAAGCAAGGGCGCGACCAAATACTCCTGTCGAGTCGGCCCTAGGCGATCCGCGCTACCCCCGGGGTGGCGGATTTATAAACGACCGGGCCCGGTATCAAGAATTCGGCCTTCGCGCCGTTCGACTCGTTCTTTCTAAACACGAGGGGAACCCAGCTAGGACAGTAACCCAGCCGACCGAGGCTGCGCGCCCCGGGGTAGTCAGAAACGTCGCCGTCAAAGCCCCCCCTACTCCTGACAGGCAAACCGCGGTAAATGCCGCCGCAGCAGGCGGCCAAGCTTCCGAAAAAATCAGGGTGTTGCAACTGAACGCCAGGCGTTCAGCGGTCGATTCGACTGAAGTGCGTTCGCTCGTTGCCGAAAAGCGCCTGGACGTCCTGCTGTTGCAGGAACCTTACGTCCGCCGCCATTGCACGAGCCACACTTTCTACGGGCTAGGGACTGGAATGAGCGTCGCCGCCCTCCGCTCGGAACGCCCCTGGGCGGCGGTGGCGGTGTGCAGCCCCTCCTTCCAGATGATCTTCGTCTCGCAGCTGAGCACCGCGCACTGCGTCTGTGTGATTGTGCAGGCACCCAGCTTCTCGTTCTACGTCGTGTCCCACTACTTTCAGTGGAGCGACGAGAACGAGGTGCACCTCAGCCATCTCGAATCGGTGCTTCATACGCTGAGGGGGCAGAGTGTTGGTCGGGTTAGACGCCAATGCCCGGTCCTCCCGAAGGGGACCTCAGGACACGGACAGGCGGGGTGCCAATCTGGAGCGGCTTATCCGTCAGTTTGGGTACACCGTCCACAACGATGTCAACCAGCCGCCGACCTTCTGGGCGGTCACGGGTTCGTCCTACATCGACGAAATCTTGGGGTCGCCTTCCATGAGCCGCTTCGTCGGCGAGTGGAATGTGCGACAGGAATGGACAACGAGCGATCATAACGCTCCGGACGTCGGTCTGATGGTGTCAAAGGCCGAGGGAAATGACGGGCGCCTCGCTGTCGGCCGGTTCAACGTGAGCAGAGCCGACTAGGAGCGGTTCGACTGGACCCTCACCGACCTGTCAGCGCAGCGGCTAGTGGCCCTCCCACTGACGTCCGACGTAGAGTTTGCGGAAATGGCTGGCGCTCTCGCGAGTGTCCTCACGGAGGCTCGCGAGGGAGCGATGGCCAGGAAGAGGTACTTCAGGAAGACCAACCCGTGGTGGACTGCCAATCTTACTCACCTCAAGAAAGCGGTCCACCGGCAACGTAGGGCTTTGCAGGGAGAAAGGGATGACGCTCGGCGCCTCGAAATCCGGCACCAGTACCGCACCTCTTTGCGGGAATATAGTCGAGAGGTGAAGAGGGTCAAGCTCGACAGCTGGAGGAGTTTCGTCTCGTCGCACAGCATCGAGAAGCCCTGGGGTTTCGTTTATAAACTCCAGTTGGAAAAGCTTCGTGTTGAGAGGGTGCTCATCACACTCCGGCGAGGCGATGGCTCCACAATGGACATGGAGGAAACCGCCAGCTTTCTCCTTGAGACCCACGTCCCCGAAGATCGGGAAGAGGATGATAGCACTCAGCAGCGGGAAGCCAGGGAGGGTGCCTTCTCTGCACCGGCCACTCCCGATCACCCGTTTTTCACTCGAGCGGAGCTCGCCCTCCACCTTAAAGCCCTCAAGAGCGGGAAGGCCCCGGGACCCGACCTCATCGAGGTCGTCGTGCTGAAGCGGGCCTTCGTGGTCATTCCCGATGTGCTGTTTCGTTTGTTCAACGCTTGTTCAAGCTTGGGCCTCTTTCCCTCACCCTGGAAGAGGGGCTCCCTTTGAGTCCTTCTGAAGGGCGAGGACAAGGACGAGAAGGACCCAAAGTCGTATAGGCCCATATGTCTCCTATCCGTGCTAGGTAAGTTCTTCGAAAAAGCCCTCAAGGCGCGCATTGCGCGGTCGTCGATGGGCCCGGGCAAAATCTCCGAGCGGCAGTACCGCTTCGTTCCGGGAGAGTCGACTGAGGATTCGATCGTGGAGCTGCGTAGGATGGTGGCCGCGTCTGAGGACGTGTACACCGTCGCACTCCTGTTCGACATCTCGGGCGCCTTCGACCCCGTCCGGTGGCCCCTGGTTCTCGATAGTCGAAAATCACGGGATTGTCCGCGGAACGACTTCAACGTTATCCGCAATTACGTCAGTGATAGGAGCGTGGGAATTTCGTGGGGTAACAGCGAGGTCACCAAGCAGGCGTCCAAAGGGTGCCCACAAGGCTCGGTCCTTGGCCCTACCTGCTGGAACCTCATGTTCGATGGTCTCCTCACTATCCTCGAGGAGATCACCCCGAACAAGTTTGTTTCCTACACCGATGACCTCATGGCCATGGTGAAAGGCAACTCGAGGCGGGACGTTCAGGTCAGGGCACAAACGAAAGTAGGTAGAATTGTAGCCTGGTGCTGGAGCGCCAAGCTGCAATTGTACGAAACAAAAACCGAAGCCATACTCCTTAAGAGCGAATGGCGGCGCAGGGCGCCAATAGGAAGACGGGGCGGAGACCGTCGCGACCGCGGACGCCGTGCTGCTAGAAGGCCCGACCTGGCCACCAGATACCCGACAGTCCGGTTCGGGGTTGCTCCATCTAGAATAGCTTTCAAGGACAGCGTTAGATATCTCGGAAGCCATTTCGATAAAGAGATAGGAGTAGGCTCCCATTGCGCTCATCTTAGGAGGAAGAGTCCATCCCCCCTCGAGCGATTGGGCAAAATCGCTAGGGTCGGCTGGGGACTTAGATCCGCGACCGTTAGTACATCTTACAGGGGGGTTTTTGTCCCGACGGTGACGTATGCCACCGCGGGATGGTCCAACCTCTGCAAGGAGGCGGATCTTCGAGTCTTGAAAAGCGCCCAGCGACTGGCGTTGATCGCGGACACTGGGGCATACAGAACCGTCTCCTACGAATCTGGGTGTGTTATTGCAGGAGCTGCTCCAGTGGAAATTCTGCTGAAGCAAGCCGAGGCGCGGTACCACATACGAAAGGGGCACGGAGCAGAGATAAACGGGGTGGAAATTCCGGGAAGGGTGCCTAACGCCATCGAGAGAATCAAGAACGAGGCGATCATTATGTGGCAGGCCGCGTGGCAATCTTCCGACAGAGGCCGCACCACATACGCCTCCTTCGGGAATATCCGGGAGAGAATGGCGGCGGGCTGGTTCACGCCGAACCATTACAGCACGCAGGTCATCTCCGGCCGTGGCAACTTCGGGGCGCGCCTCGCGTCACTCGGACTTGTCGAGGGCTGGGACTGCGAGTGTAGGCGGCGCAACACGGTCGAGCACTTCCTCCTCGATTGCCCAAATTTCCAACCGCAGAGAGTCGCTCTGCGGGACTTCATCGGCGGGAGGGTGTGGCCAGCGGCGGCACGCCAATTGGTTGCCACCGCAGAGCCCTTTACCGTCTTTGCCGATTTCTGTCGGGAAGCCCTTTGGCTAAAGGGCGCATGGAGGTTTAGATAGCGGCTGAGTACGCGGCCTGGGGAGGGTCGGGAACGGCTAGCAGGGGGAGGAAGCGATAGTCGAGCGGAAGGACAACGCCGAAGCTAGAGCAGAGGGACAGAGAATGCTCGTCCCGGATAGGGTAGCCAACGCGGGTCCTGTCAATACCCGGGAGTTCAGGTAAGAGAACATACGTCCCACGGGGCCCTAGCCGGGGAGTACGTCGGGCTCTCCCGGCGAAAGGTGGGTGGACCCGCAAAACTTCGCGATTCATCCAACCCGCCCCGCGCCCCGCGAACTCGATCTCAAGCAGAGCAGGCAAATAGGTAGTGACGTCGTACACCACCAAACGTACACAGATACACATCTGCACAAAGAACAATACACATAAAACAATCTGTGGGTCCGCAGCAATCTCAGCTGCGCCCGCCACAGCACGCCGACATTAGGTTCTCACTACATATACCATTACCTTTCCTAGATCCCTGTCTTCTGGGATGTGTTCGGGCGGGACACGGGAGCAGGCCTTCCCGAGGTTCCCCGTGAGCACGCGTGGTCGGGATCGGTGTTCCGCCGGGGCTAATGCCTCGGTAGAGCTGTCGGGCCCGACGCCGCGTGGACAAACTGCTCTCTTCGCTAATCGATCCAGCGATAGCCAAAGGATTTTTCCATCGCCCGTCCCCCACGGAGGTGGTTCTCAGTCTGGGAGGTAGATAGAAGCCGGTAGCTTATGCCCTCGCGGCGAGGTAGCACAGACTGGGCCATTGTGAATGGTTCCGCCTTCACAATAAATGTCTGTAGGTGGTTGCTGTTCAGGTACCTCCTAGACGTGTGTGCTGCTTACGACCAGCTCTCGGGTAGAAGCCTGCTTAGCTTTCATAGTGTCGGAAAATCAGTCGACTCGGCCGTTGGTGCGAATGATGCCCGCATCCTAAGGAGCGAATCAGCAGGCGGCGCGGGATTACGCTTGATCCCTCCCGTATCCTTCCTGGTCGACGATAATTGACCGGATCGAACAGTGCGCGTCGAATCGGTAAGCCGACCGAGTCAAGAAAAGGTCGTCGAAAAATAATCTACGTAGTCGAGAAATGTGCGAAGGTTCGAAGAATTTTCTCCGTTAGTGTAGAACGGTTGCCTGCAGTGTAGAACGGTTGCCCATCGGCCTGCACCCGGGACACTCGGAGTTTATCATCGGTCTCACTTGGGAAAAGCGTGATCGGCCTGTGCCTCGACGGAAAAGTTCTGCCTGTCCCGGTAGGACGGTTGGATCGGTCCACACTCGGGACTACCGACGAAAATGTTCCATCTCCGTTGGGACAAAGTCGTTCGGCTGGTGCCTCGCCGTAAAAATTCGATGTCTCCCGATCGTGGAGTCGAACGATCCACACTCGCGATACTCCACGAAAATATTTCAGCTGCCTCGGGCAACAGGTGATCGGCCTGTGCCGCGACGAAAAAATCCGACGTGTCACGATAGGACGGTCGGTCGGTCCACACTCGGAATACCCTACGAAAATTGTCCGTCTCCCGTTGGGAAACGGTGATCGGCCGCACCTAGACGAAATACTACTGACTGTTCCGATTGGCGGGTCGATCGGTCTACGCTCCGGAATCCTTACGAAAATGTTCAATCAGCCCCTGGGAAAAAGGTGATCGGCTTGTGCCTCGTCGAAAACGTTCTACCTCACCCGATAGGACGATTCGTTCGGTCCACACACTTGATACTGGACGAAAATGTTTCATCCTGCTTGGGAAAAAGGTGATCGGCCTGTGCCCCGTGGAAAAGATTCTACGTGTCTCGATAGGTGGGTCGATCGGTCCACACTCGGGTTACTCGACGAAAATGTTCCGTCTCCCGTTGGGCAAAGGTGATCGGCCTGCGCCTACACGATGGACTCCTAATTGTCCGGAAAGGCGGGTCGGTCGGTCCACACTCGGGAATCCCGACGAAAATGTTCAATCAGCCCCTGGGAAAAAGGTGATCGGCCTGTGCCTCTTCAAAAACGTTCAAGCTGACCCGATAGGACGGTTCGATAGGTCCACACTCGTGATACTGGACGACAATGGTTCATCTCGCTTGGGAAAAAGGTGATCGGCCTGTGCCCCGGTAATACGATTCTACATGTCCCGATAGGTGGGTCGATCGGTCCACACTCGAGATACCCAACGATAATGTTCCATCTCCCTTGGGTAAGAGGTGATCGGCCTGTACCGCATCGAAAAAATCCGACGTGTCACGATAGGAATGTCGGTCGGTCCACACTCGGGATACCCGACGAAAATTGTCCGTTTTCCATTGGGAAACGGTGATCGGCCTGTGCCTAGACGAAATACTACGTACTGTCCCGATTGGCGGGTCGATCGATCCACGCTCGGGAATCCCTACTAAAATGCTCAATCAGCCCCTGGGAAAAAGGGGATCGGCCTGTGCCTCGTCGAAAACGTTCTATCTCACCCGATAGGCCGGTTCGATCGGTCCACACACGTGATACTGGACGAAAATATTTCATCTTGCTTGGGAAAAAGGTGATCGGCCTGTGCCCTGGCGAAACGATTCAACATGTCCCGATACGTGGGTCGATCGGTCCACACTCGAGATACCCAACGATAATGTTCCATCTCCCTTGGGTAAGAGGTGATCGGCCTGTACCGCAACGAAAAAATCCGACGTGTCACGATAGGACAGTCGGTCGGTCCACACTCGGGATACCCGGCGAAAATCGTCCGTTTCCGATTGGGAAACGGTGATCGCCCTGCGCCTGAACGAAATACTACAAACTGTTCCGATTGGCGGGTCAATCGGTCTACGCTCGGGAATCCCTACGAAAATGTTCAATCAGTCCCTGGGAAAAAGGTGATCGGCCTTTGCCTCGGCGTAAAGATTATGCATATCCCGATAGGTGGGTCGATCGGTCGACACCCGGGATACCCGACGATAATGTTCCATCCCCCTTGAGAAAAAGGTGATCGGCCCATGCCTCGTCGAAATGATCGTACATGTCCCGATCGGAAGGTCGATCGGTCTACACTCTCCGAAAAAATCTAGCTGAAAATGTTTCTAAGTTGAGCGATGAACGTAAATTTTTGTTTTCACTATTCCGCTCCGATCGCTGCAATACTGAAGTCTAAACGACAAAATCAATGAATGTTCGGCTAAAAACAATTTCAGTCAAGCAATGCGCGCTGAAAAATTACAAAGTCCCACTGCGAACGACGAAAAAATTTCAAAGTCCCGATGAAAAGTCTTTTTTTCGATAAAATATTTTACTCTAGTATTTTGTGTGCAAAGTTAAAGTTCAAAACACCGATCGAGGTTCGGTCCGCTGGATGAAGATTTTCCCGCCTTGAACCTGAGTATAAGACCGTCCCGCGCTGAACCGCAGGCCGCACAGCTCGTATCTGTAAGGGAGTCGAGCCGACGCCCGTCGGGACCGGGCGAGACGATGTGTAGGTGCTGCATGTAACACAAAACTACCAAGAGTCGGTGTCTCTAACCAAATGGCTATTATGTGGTAACGCCTGTGGCGACAAAAACGGTATATCTTTATTACGTACACTGAGCATCAACTCCATCCAATAAATGGGAAAAATTCAGAGGAGGCGCATTTGTTGTGATCTCCACGAAACCCGGCAAGGGCAATACGTGGCATTATTGACGACTGCGAAAAATGTTCTAGCGTTCACGAGTTAAGAAATATCTGAGAGCGTGGCTGAAAAACCACCAGTAATCTGTTTCGCACAGACGTTTTCTGCTACAAACAGACGAAGTTTTGCCGAATCGGTGAAGATTTCATTGATTCTGCATGGCAAAACTAAATAAAGAAATATGAAAAGAGACTGCGAGAGATGAGCACATGCTCTGCACCTGAAGTGTAGAGTTTGTACGGTGATTCCCGAGTCTGAAGAAAAATCGTTGACATTACGTCGTCTTCGATAAAAAAAATCACAATTATATTGTGATCGAGAAAAATCGTGTCTCTTGCTAGTACGGACAAACACACCAGTCTGAGCGTGTCGAACACAGAGAGTTAGTAGAGCTCTCATAAAATTTACGAAGCTCCCTGGTTGATCCTGCCAGTAGTCATATGCTTGTCTCAAAGATTAAGCCATGCATGTCTCAGTACATGCCGTATTAAGGTGAGACCGCGAATGGCTCATTAAATCAGTTATGGTTCCTTAGATCGTACCCACATTTACTTGGAAAACTGTGGTGATTCTAGAGCTAATACATGCAAAGCAGAGTTCCGACCAGAGATGGAAGGAACGCTTTTATTAGATCAAAACCAATCGGTGGCGGGCTTGCTCGTCCACCGTTTACCTTGGTGACTCTGAATAACTTTGTGCTGATCGCACGGTCTCGTACCGGGGACGCATCTTTCAAATGTCTTCCTTATCAACTGTCGATGGTAGGGACTGCGCCTACCATGTTTGTAACGGGTCACGGGGATTCAGGGTTCGATTCCGGAGAGCGAGCCTGAGAACCGGCTACCACATCCAAAGAAGGCAGCAGGAGCGCAAATTACCCACTCCCGGCACGGGGAGGTAGTAACGAAAAATAACGAAACGGGACTCATCCGAGGCCCCGTAATCGGAATGAGTACACTGTAAATCCTTTAACGCGGATCCATTGTATTGCAAGTCCGGTGCCAGCAGCCGCGGTAATTCCAGCTCCAATACCGTATATTAAAGTTGTTGCAGTTAAAAAGCTCGTAGTTGAATCTGCGTGTCACGATGTTGGTTCACCGCTCGCGGTGTTTAACTAGCATGCCGTGAGAAGTCCTACCGGTGGGCTTAGCTCTTAACCGGGCTGTCCAACTAATATCCCATCGTGGTGCTCTTCATTGAGTGTCGAGGTGGGCCGGTACGTTTACTTTAAACAAATTCGAGTGTTTAAAGCAGGCTGTTTTCACCTGAATACTGTGTGCATGGAATAATGGAGTAGGACCTCGGGTCTATTTTGTTGGTTTTCGGAACCCCGAGGTAATGCTTAATAGGGACAGATGGGGGCATTCGTATTGCGACGTTAGACGTGAAATTCTTGGATCGTCGCAAGACGGACAGAAGCGAAAGCATGTGCCAAAAATGTTTTCATTAATCAAGAACGAAAGTTAGGGGTTCGAAGGCGATCAGATACCGCCCTAGTTCGAACCATAAACCATGCCAGCGAGCGATCCGCCGAAGTTCCTCCGACGACTCGGCGGGCAGCTTCCGGGAAACCAAAGCTTTTGGGTTCCGGGGGAAGTATCGTTGCAATGCTGAAACTTAAAGGAATTGACGGAAAGGCACCACCAGGAGTCGAGCCTGCGGCTTAATTTGACTCAACACGGGAATCCTCACAATGCCCGGACACCGGAAGGATTGACAGATTGACAGCTCTTTCTCTATTCGGTGGGTGGTGGTGCATGGCCGTTCTTAGTTGGTGGAGCGATTTCTCTGGTTAATTCCGATAACGAATGAGACTCTAGCCTGCTAAATAGGCGTACTTTCGGGTATCTCGAAGGCCCCCGGTTCTGCCGGGCGGTTTTTACTACCGACCTACAAACAAATCTTCTTAGAGGGACAGGCGGCTTCTAGCCGCACGAGACTGAGCAATAACAGGTCTGTGATGCCCTTAGATGTTCGGGGCCGCACGCGCGCTACACTGAAGGAATCAGCGTGTCTTCCCTGGCCGAAAGGCCCGGGTAACCCGCTGAACCTCCTTCGTGCTAGGGATTGGCGCTTGCAATTATTCCCCATGAGCGAGGAATTCCCAGTATGCGCGAGTCATAAGCTCGTGTTGATTACGTCCCTGCCCTTTGTACACACCGCCCGTCGCTACTACCGAATGAATGATTTAGTGAGGTCTTCGCACTGGTGCGCGGCAATGTTACGGCATTGCCGATGTTGCCGGGAAGATGACCAAACTTGATCATTTAGAGGAAGTAAAAGTCGTAACAGGGTTTCCGTAGGTGAACCTGCGGAAGGATCATTAAAGTACCCCGCTTGCACAAGCACAGCGAAAAAAAGTGTACGAAGAAAAAATCCCGACGGTCTCGAGATAGGTGCTGACGCATCGCACTCGTATCCACCGGTCGAGGATAAAATATTACATCAAGTAATATTGTGGCGTGTGTCGCCAGAGTACGAGATAACACTACTCACGGATAGCGATTTTGGGGGAGTCGCATTCGATAGATGGACACATGCAATAGCTTACTATCGCGATCGTATTAGTCGCCTATTCCATGTATCCACATCTGTTGATGTACTTCCGACGCCGCCGGGGTGGGTGTATCTGACTCGTCATGCGAGGCACAAACGCCAAATGTGGATGAACGCGTTTCAGCGCAGAGTTCTCAATTTCCGATTGTAGATGCGCGATCGTATTTGTCGCTTATGTGTCTCTCGGAGCCCGTTGTCGAACTCTCGCCAATTGTGCCTCTCCACTCGAACGAGGGACAAGCGCGCGAGCGCTCGTCCCCGCCAATTCCGTGACGGAAGATTCATTCTTCGTGGGCAGACTGCGTCCGAACGGCGGCATGGAAAGTCTTCAGAGATAGCTGCAAACAAACATTTTACGATGTTATATTGCTCTTCTTCGTGCCTTTCTATCTCCTTCGTTCGAGGATCGAGTCCGTGGATCCCTGTTGTTTGATATGCAACCGATGTGCCTCACGGTGTACCCGTCGAGTCCGAGGGTTTGGAACGAAATTCTCGCCCTATCGTGCGAATGAGCTCTCGATTCTGATCACTTGTGGTCCGACTTTCGTCCGGTTTGCTGTCGCTGTCACGTGACTGCCGCTTCGTGTGGCAAAGTGCGCGCGAACGGCTGTCGCGACTGACTTGGCGGCTCGAGAGTCGCGCTTCACAGCGGCCTCTCGGAAAATCTTGATCCGCGTCGAATTAACATTTGTCGGAATGTGAAGGCGATGACAGTCGTGCGTTTGCCCGCGCGGTTTCACCTTCTTTCCGGCTTGTGTTTTCACGTCGTCAAGATTGTGTCGATAAAGACAAGTTCGTAATGAAACCAGTATATTATTGATTACCCTTAACGGTGGATCACTTGGCTCGTGGGTCGATGAAGAACGCAGCTAATTGCGCGTCAACTTGTGAACTGCAGGACACATGAACATCGACATTTCGAACGCACATCGCAGTCCACGGATACAATTACCGGACCACGCCTGGCTGAGGGTTGTTTACACAAAACAAACTGCTCTTCCTTCCTGGCAGAGCGAACGTTGTGAACGTTCGTCGACGCGTGTGGAGCACCGCACAAGTGCTCGCCGTCGGCGTTGTTTGAAATGAATCGTCGGCCTCTCGAATATCTGACGACACGTTGAACGCGCGACTAATGGTGTTCGGAGAGAGAGAGAGAGAAGCGAGAGCGGCGAACAGAGTAGTGCCCTGACGTTATCACGCGCGATGGAAAAGTTTCACTTGCATTTATTCTACAGTCGGACTCCAAGTTCGGTGCACGCCCGCAAAAACACGGAAAAGGCGCGACGGCATCTGAAAAGGGTTTCGTTCCTGTTCGTCCGACGATGTTTTTTTCGTGTTACCGCGCAACGCCGACTTATCGAACGCGCAATCCGAATGGAAGCGAGCGAAACTGGTATTTTTCACGCGTCGCTTACGACGTTGCACACCGCGCGCACGCGCATTATGTCTCCTCCGCCCGTTTGTGTGTCGCGAATATTTTGGCCGTGAGAGCGGTGTTATACGGACAAACCAATCATTTTGTAGTACTTCACCGCGATTCTTTGAGAGATTGAGCGATTTGCTGAATCGTACCGAGCCGATCGCTTGTTGTCAAGAGCAATGGAAACTCACCGAGCTCCGAGCAAAGAGCACGGGTCTGCCACCATGTATTGGTGTGAACGTGTACCTTGCGAGTCGCTGTTCGACGTATTAAAACGCGTTGCTCACGGCCGGTCGATCGAGCCCCACGGCTACTTGTAGTTTGAAGGACAGATACGACTGCGAAGCCATGTGCACGCTGCGTGAACTTGCCCTCGTGAGTGGGTACCCCCATAATCACGAAGAAAAGACCATCGACCGGGGGAAGGTCCTCGGTGTGACTCTTATTTCCAAAGTGCTTTCGCGCGCGCATGACCGGTATATAAGAAGATTCTGAGCGATATCATGAGTCTCAACTCTTGTGTAAAATCGACGACCTCAGAGGAGGCGAGACTACCCGCTGAATTTAAGCATATTACTAAGCGAAGGAATAGACACTAACCAGGATTTCCTTAGTAGCGGCGAGTGAACAGGAAATAGCCCGGCACTGAATCCCGCGGCACTGTCGCTGGGAAATGTAGTGTTTGGGAGGATCCACTTATCCCGAAGCCTATGCCCGAGTCCAAGTCCATCTTGAATTTGGCCAATTACCCGTGGAGGGTGCCAGGCCTGTAGTGAGCGGGACGCGTCGCGGGAGGGTCTCTCCTTAGAGTCGGGTTGCTTGAGAGTGCAGCTCTAAGTGGGTGGTAAACTCCATCTAAGGGCAAATACGACCACGAGACCGATAGCGAACTAGTGGTGTGAGGGAAAGTTGAAAAGAACTTTGAAGAGAGAGTTCAAGAGTACGTGAAACAGTTCAGGGGTAAACCTGAGAAACCCCAAGATTGAATGGGGAGATTCATGGTCAGTGATCCAGGCACGTGCGCGGCTCGTGATGCCATAAGACTTCGGCCTTGAGGTACACGTCCGTGTGGTTTTTTGCCTGGTGTCGTCGGCGTGTACTTCTCCCCTGGAAAGACGTCGCAACCCGTTGGGTGTCGGCCTACGGCCCGGGTGGGAGCCTGTGTTGTGTACGACGCTTCACGGCGTCATGTGGTTGACAGACCCCCGGTTGTCTTGACCAGCTGCCCGGCGGTACTCGCACGGTATCGAGCCGCAAATTTGAACTGCGTCTGGCGCACCGCAAGCGAGGCCAGTGTTTCCCGGATGATACGGACCTAGTGCCGTCACCGGGCCTGGCCAGCTGTTGGTTGGCGGTGTCCTAGGACTGGCTTTTATCACGATATACCGGTCGGCGACGCTACCGCTTTGGGTACTTTCGGGACGCGTCTTGAAACACGGACCAAGGAGTCTAACATGTGCGCGAGTCATTGGGAGCTCTTAAGCCTAAAGGCGCAATGAAAGTGAAGGTCGGCCTTGCGCCGACCGAGGGAGGATGGGTCGCGTCACGATGCGATCCCGCACTCCCGGGGCGTCTCGTTCTCATTGCGAGAAAAGGTGCACCCAGAGCGTACACGTTGGGACCCGAATGATGGTGAACTATGCCTGGTCAGGACGAAGTCAGGGGAAACCCTGATGGAGGTCCGTAGCGATTCTGACGTGCAAATCGATCGTCGGAACTGGGTATAGGGGCGAAAGACTAATCGAACCATCTAGTAGCTGGTTCCCTCCGAAGTTTTCCTCAGGATAGCTGGCACTCGCGAGTTCTAAGAACTTATGCGAGTCTCATCTGGTAAAGCGAATGATTAGAGGCCTTGGGGCCGAAACGACCTCAACCTATTCTCAAGCTTTAAATGGGTGAGATCTCTTGCTTGCTTGAACGGTGATGCCACGAGATTTCGGATCAGAGTGCCAAGTGTGTCAATTTTGGTAAGCAGAACTGGCGCTGTGGGATGAACCAAACGCAGAGTTAAGGCGCCTAAGTCGACGCTTATGGGATACCATGAAAGGCGTTGGTTGCTTAAGACAGCAGGACGGTGGCCATGGAAGTAGGAATCCGCTACGGAGTGTGTAACAACTCACCTGCCGAAGCAGCTAGCCCTGAAAATGTATGGCGCTGAAGCGTCGGGCCTATACTCTGACGTCAGTGGCAAGTGAGGCGGAAATTTATTTCCGTCATGAAGCCCTGACGAGTAGGAGGGTCGCGGCGGTGTGCGCAGAAGCGTCTGGGCGTGAGCCGGCCTGGAGCCGCCGCCGGTGCAGATCTTGGTGGTAGTAGCAAATACTCCAGCGAGGCCCTGGAGGACTGACGTGGAGAAGGGTTTCGTGTGAACAGCCGTTGCACACGAGTCAGTCTATCCTAAGCCCTAGCAGAAATCCTATGTTGATGACGGTGTTGAGTCGAAAGTGTATTGAACAGATATTACGACACACACCCATTGGGCGAAAGGGAATCCGATTCCTATTCCGGAACCCGGCAGCGGAACCGCATACAATTCGGGCCCTCGCAAGAGAGTTCGTCGGGGTAACCCAAGATGACCTGGAGACGCCGTCGAGAGATTCGGGAAGAGTTTTCTTTTCTGTATAAGCCTTCGAGTTGCCTGGAAATCTCTAGCAGGGAGATAGGGTTTGGAACGCGACGAGCACCGCATTTGCGTCGGTGTCCGGATCTTCCCCTCGGACCTTGAAAATCCAGGAGTGGGCCACGTGGAGGTGGCGCGCCGGTTCGTGCCCATATCCGTAGCAGGTCTCCAAGGTGAAGAGCCTCTAGCCGATAGACTAATGTAGGTAAGGGAAGTCGGCAAATTGGATCCGTTACTTCGGAATAAGGATTTGCTCTGAGGAGCGGGGCGCGTCGGGCTTGTTAGGGAAGCGGGTTTAGCTAACGTGCTGGGCCTGGGCGAGGTGAACGCTGGTGCTTCTACAGGGGGCGCTGGTGGGATCCGAGCTCGGTCCCGTGCCTTGGCCACCCGCGGATCTTCCTTGCTGCGAGGCTTCCTTGGCGGTGCATCACCGTCTTGGTCGTCCTCTTCGGCCGCCATTCAACGCTCACCTCAGAACTGGCACCGACTAGGGGAATCCGACTGTCTAATTAAAACAAAGCATTGCGATGGCCCTCGCGGGTGTTGACGCAATGTGATTTCTGCACAGTGCTCTGAATGTCAACATGAAGAAATTCAAGCAAGCGCGGGTAAACGGCGGGAGTAAGTATGACTCTCTCCGTCGATGTTCCGAGGAAAAGACGGCGCCGCTGGGAGTATGCCCGTGTACAGCGGCTCTTCAAAACATCCATGGGAAGGGCCCCTAGAGAGATCCTGGATGGACCGGAGGAGGCAAGGGTTCCCGATGTGGTGGTTATGGCTGCGCATTGGGAGCCCTATGTCTCCGACCCATCACTACCGGCCATTCAGGTCACTCCGCCCGCTCCTCGAGCGGAACTCCAGTACACTTACGAGGAAAGCTCGACGATGTTTGAGGTTGAGGGCGTTCGGTCGGAGATGGTGCGCGTCGGCAGGGGCGTTCGGCAGGGTGACCCGCTGTCTTCCCTGTTGTTCTGCCTTGTCGTCAATGGGGTACTAAGAGCCGTACCTCAGGATGTCGGGTACGAGTTTGGTGGCGTAAGGCTTAATGCGTTGGCGTACGCTGATGATATCCTTCTGATAACGGCATCCTCGTTTCGAATGCGCGAAGCATTGGGAAGGGTCGAGGAACAGGCGGCTATTCATGGGCTCTCGCTCAACGTTACTGAGACCGTGGCGCTCTCCATAGTCCCCGCCAGCAAGCAGAAGAAATACAAGGTCTTAGCCGGCTCCCAGTTTCGGTTGTCGGACGGTACTCCCGTCCGCCAACTGACACCGTCACAAGAGTGGCGGCACCTGGGGGTCGACTTTCGGCCTGTAGGACTGAAGCGAGCTGGTGGGGCGCTTACCGCCGAGCTGGAGAGGTTGACGAGGGCCCCGCTGAAACCTCAACAGTGCTTAAAGATCTCGCGCTGCTTCCTGATTACTCGCTATTATCACGGGCTTGTTCTGGCTGGGGCCACCCTTGGGAAACTAAGGGTCCTGGACAGGCACGTTCAGGATATCCTTCGCAAATGGCTCCGCTTCCCGCACGATACACCAACCGGATTCTTCCATGCCCGCACCCAGGATGGGGGGCTGGGTATCCATTCGTTTACCACGACGATCCCGGGTCTCTGTAGGAGAGGCTCGGGAAACTCCAACGCTCGACATTCGCGCCCGTGAGGGCGGTCGCGACGCTTGACTGGGTCGTGAAACGGCTCGGTTGGGCTGAGCGAGCGCTCTCACGGGATGGTGTTGTTCTCAGTACCAGCGAGAGGCGAAGCAAGTGGTGGGCCCAGCATCTCCACTCCTTGGTTGATGGCTTCAAGCTGCGCGAGTGTGGAAGGACCGGTGTTTCCAGCTTGTGGGTCGATGTGGGAAGTTTCTCGATTCCGGGTCGTGATTATGTCCAGTATAATCACGTCCGGATAAACAGTCTACCCACGCGGATAAGAACTTCGCGTGGCGGCCGAACACTCGGTCGCGAGCTGAGATGTCGCGCCGGCTGTCGGGTAACCGAAACAGCGGCGCACGTCGTACAGCAATGCCACCGGACACACGGCGGGCGTATAAAGCGCCACAACGCCGTGTGTAAAGTGGTAGCGGCAGGTCTTCGTGACGCCGAGTGGGCTGTTTCCGAGGAGGCGCGCTTCAAGACCGCGGCGGGTCTGCGCAAACCGGACCTAGTTGCTGTGGAGGAGGGACGAGTTGGCATCGTCAATGTGCAGGTCGTCAGCGGAGCAACATCTTCGGACGACTCTCACGAGAGGAAGAAGGCCTATTACGCGGAAAACGCCGACTTGGTTCGGGCCCTTACGAGGACCCACCCAGTGGACGCCGATGCGGTGGCCTTCTCCTCTTGCACCCTCTCCTGGCGAGGGGTGGGGTGGTCAAAATCCGTTGACTTCCTGCTGGGGATGGGGCTTTCCAAGAGGTTATTGGGTGGTATTACTACTCGAGTCCTCCAGGGAAATCACATGAACTGGGTGAGGTTGAACCAGATAGTGGGGTTAGATGGGCAATACCATTGGCGGATTGGGCTCCCGCGGGTGGGTGTAGGATAGGAGTGTGGGCGCAGGCGCGCCGTTTTAACCGAAGGGGAACCCGACCCCACACCAACATTAACGGGAAATGTCTTTTTATTTATGTAGAGTGTCCGGCGGATCTCGTCTAAACAACTAGTACCCGTCTTTTACATACAAAAAAAAAAAAAATAGCCAAACGCCTCGTCATCTAATTAGTGACGCGCATGAATGGATTAACGAGACTCCCTCTATCCCTATCTACTGGCTCCTAAGACCTTAAGGGGGGTTCCTGCTTACCCCACTCGGGGTCAAGTGCCTGCGCAAACCTCCCCGTGGAGGAGTCGGGCAACGGCGCCACCCTAGAGGTGGCGATGGCTGATTGCGCAGGCTTTTCGGGGCCCTTTGCACTCCCGCTTCTGAGCTAATCCGGGGCGAGGTGTTTAAGGACTTCCACGGTTCCCCTTAAGGGGGTTCGGCGTCGTGAGGGCCCCTCCCGCTCGCCCCGGCGGCGGGTGCTGGGCTGGGCGATGGAGTGCGAATCTGATACGCGCTGCGGATCGCCATATCGGATGCACCCTTGAGGCAGGCTGGTGGACGTATGGCGGGTGCAAGGGACGCCAGGCACTGACTGCCTGGGGGTGCAAATGACGTAAACGGCTCAGACAGCCTGTCTGCTGGCCTCTGTCGCATGGTTACGGTGCCTCCGCCCAATGGCATGCGGGGGCCAGCCCCGCCTGTATCCCTGGGAAACGGAGCGAAGGCTCCCAACGATCCTGCACCTACCCCCAGCCACTTCCCACCTCCTTTACTCGCCCGAGGCGCCCCACCCCTCCTGCGGCACCCTTCCCGCCAACTGGGAGAGAGGGCGACGACCGGGGACGCCAGATAAAGCCCACGGGACCATGCGGGGCGTGTTTCCTTGGACTCACGCACCGTAGGGGCCACGGGGAGCCCTCCCCCTTAATAACGTTATTTTTACCTTTCAGGCGGGGTATCTTGGACCCGGCCCTGCCGCGACCTCGGTCGCGGTGGTGGCACGGAACCGAGTGCCCCCACCGACTAATCTACAACTTTCTTTCGCTCTATATATCTTTTGTTTCTATTACGTTACAGCGGTCCGTCGCTGCCCCAGGGCGCGGGGCCAAAACCTCCGAAACCAGTGGCGGGAGACATCGTGCCCAGGGTACGCTGGCTGCACGGAGGATATTTTTGTATATATTTGTTTGCTGCAGCCGCTAACGATCCCCTCAGGGCACCGGGGGGCACCCTGTTGTATCTACCCCGTACCCGGGCATAGATGGCTCTGCCCGGGGTGAACCCACTACTTCCACCATACTCGTGGGAATCAAATGGGAAATTTAAAAAAAAACGGTATGAACACTGGTATGTCTGGGGATGGACGAGTGGGAGGCCTGGTCGCGCGTCCGAACACCCGCGGCGTGGCTCGGGAAGCAAGGGCGCGACTAAATCCTCCTGTCGAGTCGGCCCTTGGCGACCCGCGCTACCCCCGGGGTGCCGGATTTATAAACGACCGGGCCTGGTATCAAGAATTTGGCCTTCGCGCCGTTCGTGTCGTTCTTTCTAGACACGAGAGGAACCAAGCTAGGATAGTAACCCAGCCGACCGAGGCTGCGCGCGCCGGAGTAGCTAGAAACATCGCCGTCCAAGCCCCCCCCTACTCCTGACAGGCAAACAGCGGTAAATGCGGCCGCAGCGGGCGGCCAAGTTTCCAAAAAAATCAGGGTGTTGCAACTGAACGCCAGGCGTTCAGCGGTCGTTTCGGCCGAAGTGCGTTCGCTCGTTGCCGAAAAGCGCCGGGACGTCCTGCTGTTGCAGGAACCTTACGTCCGCCGCCAAGGCACGAGCCACGCTTCTACGGGCTAGGGACTGGAATGAGGGTCGCTGCCGTCTGCTCAGAACGCCCCTGGACGGCGGTGGCGGTGTGCAACCCCTCCTTCCAGATGATCTTCGTCGCGCAGCTGAGCACCGCGCACTCCGTCTGTGTGATGGTGCAGGCACCCAGCTTCTCGTTCTACGTGGTGTCCCACTACTTTCAGTGGAGCGACGAGATCGAGGTGCACCTCAGGCATCTCGAAACAGTGCTTCACACGCGGAGGGGGCAGAGAGCTCTGGTCGGGTTAGACGCCAATGCCCGGTCCTCCCTTTGGGGACCTCAGGACACGGACAGGCGCGGTGCCAAACTGGAGCGGCTTATCCGTCAGTTTGGTTACACCGTCCACAACGATGTCAACCAGCCGCCCACCTTCTGGGCGGTGACGGGTTCGTCCTACATCGACGGAACCTTGGTTCGCCTTCCATGAGCCGCTTCGTCGGCGAGTGGAATGTGCGACAGGAATGGACATCGAGCGATCATAACGCTCTGGACGTCGGTCTGAGGATGCCAAAGGCCGAGGGAAATGGCGGGCGCCTCGCTGTCGGTCGGTTCAACGTGAGAAGAGCCGACTGGGAGCGGTTCGACCGGACCCTCACCGACCTGTCGGCGCAGCGGCTAGAGGCCCTCCCACTGACGTCCGCCCTAGAGGTCGAGGGGATGGCTGGCGTTCTCGCGAGTGTCCTCACGGAGGCTTGCAAGCGAGCGATGCTCAGGAAGAGGTACTTCAGGAAGTCTAACCCGTGGTGGACTGCCAATCTTACTAACCTCAAGAAAGAGGTTCACCGGCACCGTAGGGATCTGCAGGGAGAAAGGGATGACGCTCGGCGCCTCGAAATCCGGCTCCAGTACCGCACCGCTTCGCGGGAATATAGTCGAGAGGTGAAGAGGGTCAAGCTCGTAAGCTGAAGAAGTTTCGTCTCGCCGCACGGCAACGAGAAGCCCTGGAGTTTCGTATATAAACTCCAGTCGGAAGAGCTTTGAGTTGAGAGGGTGCTCAGCACACTCCGGCGAGGCGATGGCTCCACGATGGACATCGAGGAAACCGCCAGCTTTCTCCTTCAGAACCACGTCCCCGAGGATCGGGAAGAGGATGATAGCCTTCAGCAGCGGAAAGTCAGGGAGGGTGCCTTCACTGCACCGGACACTCGCGACGACTCGCTCTTCACTCGAGCGGAGCTCGCCCTCCACCCTAAAGCCCTCAAGAGCGGGAAGGCCCCGGAACCCGACCTCATCGAGGTTGTCGGGCTGAAGCGGGCCTTCGCGGTCATTCCCGATGTGCTGGTTCGTTTGTTCAACGCTCGTTTAAGCTTGGGCCTCCCTCTCCCTGGAAGAGGGGCTCCCTTCGAGTCCTTCTGAAGGGCGAGGACAAGGACGAGAAGGACCGCGTCCTTCTCGTCGAGGATGGTGGTGGCCGCGTCTGAGGACGTGTACACCGTCGCACTCCTGTTCGACATCTCGGGCGCCGTCGACACCGTGTGGTGGCCCCTGGTTCTCGATAGTCTAAAATCACGGGATTGTCCGCGGAACGTCTTCAACGTTATCCGCAATTACTTGAGTAATAGGAGCGTGGGAATTTCGTGGGGTAACAGCGAGGTCTCCAAGCAGGCGTCCAAAGGGTGCCCACAAGGCTCGGTCCTTGGCCCTACCTGCTGGAACCTCATGTTTGATGGTCTCCTCACTATCTCCGAGGAAGTCGCCCCGAACAAGTTTGTTGCCTACGCCGATGACCTCATGGTCATGGTGGACGGCAACTCGCGGCGGGAACTTGAGGTCAGTGCACAATCGATAGTAGATAGAATTGTAGCCTGGTGCCGGAGCGCCAAGCTGCAATTGTCCGAAACACAAACCGAAGCCATACTCCTTAAAAGCGAATGGCGGCGCAGAGCGCCAATAGGAAGACGGGGAGGAGGCCGTCCTGACCGCGTGCGCCGTGCTGCTGAAAGGCCCGACCCGGCCACCAGATCCCCGACAATCCGGATAGGGGATGCTCCAGCTAGAATAGCTTTCAAGGACAGCGTTAGATATCTCGGCATCCATTTCGATATGGAGATGGGAGTGAGCTCTCAGTGCGCTTATCTTAGGAGGAAGAGTGCATCCCTCTTCGAGCGATTGGGCAAAATGGCTAGGGTCGGGTGCGGACTTAGATCCGCGACCGTAAGCACAACTTACAGGGGGGTTTTTGTCCCGACGGTGACGTATGCCGCCGCGGGATGGTCCGACCTCTGCAAGGAGGCGGATCTTCGAGCCTTGAAAAGCGCCCAGCGACTGGCGTTGATCGCGGTCACTGGGGCATACAGAACCGTCTCCTACGATTCTGTGTGTGTTGATGCAGGGGCTGCTGCGGTGGAAATTCTGCTGAAGCAAGCCGGGGCGCGGTATCACATAACGAAGCGGCACGGAGCCGAGCTAAACGGGGTGGAAATTCCGGGAACGGCGCCAAACGCCATCGAGAGAATCAAGAACGAGACGATCAATATGTGGCAGGCCGCGTGGCAATCTTCCGACAGAGGCCGCAACACACACGCCTTCTTCGGGAATATCCGGGAGAGAATGGCGGCGGGATGGTTCACGCCGAATCATTACAGCACGCAGGTCATCTCCGGCCACGGCAACTTCGGGTCGCGCCTCGCGTCACTCGGACTTGTCGAGGGTGGGGACTGCGAGTGTGGGCGGCGGGACACGGTAAAGCACTTCCTCCTCGAGTTCCCAAAATTCGAACCGCAGAGAGTCGCTCTGCCGGACTTCATCGGCGGGAGGCTGTGGCCAGCGGCGGCACGCCAATTGGTTGCCACCGCAGAGGCCTTCACCGTCTTTGCCGATTTCTGTCGGGAAGCCCTTTGGCTAAAGGGCGCATGGAGGTTTAGTAGCGGCCGAGTACGCGGCCTGGGGAGGGTCGGGAATGGATAGTGGTGGGAGGAAGCGATAGTCGAGCGGGAGGACAACGCCGAAGCTAGAGCAGAGGGACAGAGAAAGCTCGTCCCGGATCGGGTGGCCAACGCGGGTCCTGTCAATACCCGGGAGTTCAGGTACGAGAACGTACGTCCCACGGGGCCCTAGCCGGGGAGTACGTCGAGCTCTCCGGCGAAAGGTGGGTGGACCCGCAACACTTCGCGATTCATCCAACCCGCCCCGGGTCCCGCAAACTCGATCCCAAGCAGAGCAGGGAAATAGGTAGTGACGTAGTACACCATCAAACGCGAACACATACACATCCGCACCCAGAACAACACACATAAAGCAATCTGTGGGTCCGCAGGAATCACAGATGCGCCCGCCACAGCACGCCCACAATTAGGTTCTCGCTACATAGACCATTACCTTTCCTAGATTCTTGACTTCTGGGCTGTGTCCGGGTGGGACACGGGAGCAGGCCTTCCCGAGGTTCCCCGTGAGCACGCGGGGTCGGGATCGGTGTCTCCGCCGGGGCTAATGACTCGGTAGAGCTGTCGGGCCCGACGCCGCGTGGCCAAACTGCTCTCTTCGCTAGTCGATCCAGCGATAGCCACAGGATTTTTCCATCGCCCGTTCCCCACGAAGGTGTTTCTCGGTTTGGGAGGTAGATGAAAGCCGGTAGCGTATGCCCTGGAGGCGAGGTAGCACAAGCTGGGCCATTGTGTATGGTTCCGCCTTCACAATAAATGTCTGTAGGTTCTTCCTGTTCAGGTACCTCCTAGACCTGTGTGCTGCTTACGACCAGCTCTAGGGTGGAAGCCTGCTTAGCTTTCAGAGTGTCGGAAAGTCACTCGACTCGGCCGTTGGTGCGAATGATGCTCGCATCCTAAGGAGCGAATCGGCAGGCAGCGCGTGATTACGCTTGATCCCTACCGTATCCTGCCTGGTCGACGATAATCGACCGGATCGAGCAGTGCGCGTCGAATCGATAAATCGACCGAGTCAAGAAAAGGTCGTCGAAAAATAATCTACGTAGTCGAGAAATGCGCGAAGGTTCGAAGAATTTTCTTCCTTAGTGTAGAAGGGTTGGATCGGTCTACACTCGGGACGCTCGGAGTCTATCATCGGTCTCACTTGGGAAAAGGGTGATCGGCCTGTGCCTCGACGAAAAAGTTCTACCTGTCCCGTTAGGACGGTTGGATCGGTCCACACTCGGGATTACGGACGAAAATGTTCCATGTCCGTTGGGACAAAGTCGTTCGGCTGGTGCCTCGCCATAAAAATTCGACGTCCCCCGATTGTCGAGTCGATCGATCCACACTCGCGATACTCCACGAAAATATTTCAGCTGCCTCGGGCAACAGGTGATCGGCCTGTGCCACGACGAAAAAATCCGTCGTGTCACGATAAGACGGTCGGTCGCTTCACACTCGGGTTACCCGACGAAAATTTTCCATCTCCCATTGGGAACCGGTGATCAGCCTGCGCCGAGACGAAATACCACTAACTGTCCCGATTGGCAGGTCGATCGGTCCACGCTCTGGAATACCAACGAAAATGTTCATTCAGCCCCTGAGAAAAAGGTAGTCGGCCTGCGCCTCGTCGAAAACGTTTACCTGACACGATAGGACTGTTCTATCGTTCCACACTCGTGATGCTGGACGACAATGTTTCATCGCCCTTGGGGAAAAGTCAATCGGCCTGTGCCTCGGCGAAAAGATTCTACATGTCTCGATAGGTGGGTCTACTGGCCCACACTCGGGATACTCGACGAAAATGTTCCGTCTCCCGTTGGGAAAGGTGATCGGCCTGCGCCTACACGAAGGACTCCGAATTGTCCGGTATGACGGGTCGATCGGTCCACACTCGGGAATCTCTACGAAAATGTTCCATCAGCCCCTGGGAACAAGGTGATCGGCCGGTGCCTCGTCGAAAACTTTCTGTCTGACCCGATTGGACGGTTCTATCGTTCCACACTCGTGATACTGAACGACAATGTTTCATCTCCCTTGAGGAAAAGGCGATCGGCCTGTGCCTCGGCGAAAAGATTCTACATGTCTCGATAGGTGAGTCTATAGGTCCACACTCGGGATACCCGACGAAAATGTTCCGTCTCCCTTTGGGAAAAGGTGATCGGCCTGCGCCTACACGAAGGACTTCTAGTTGTCCGGAAAGGCGGGTCGATCGGTCCACACTCGGGAATCCCTACGAAAATGTTCAACCAGCCCCTGGGAAAACGGTGATCGGCCTGTGCCTCGTCGCAAACGTTCTACCTGAACCGATAGGATGGTTCTATCGTTCGACCCTCGTGATTCTGGACGACAATGGTTCATCTCTCTTGGGGAAAAGGTGATCGGCCTGCGCCTACACGAAGGACTTCGAATTGTCCGGAAAGGCAGGTCGATCGGTCCACACTCGGGAATCCCTACGAAAATGTTCAATCAGCCCCTGGGAAAAAGGTGATCGGCCTGTGCCTCGTCGAAAACGTTCTAGCTGACCCGATTGGACGGATCTATCGTTCGACACTCGTGATACTGGACGGCAATGTTTCATCGCGCGTGGGGAAAACGTGATCGGCCTGTGCCCCGGCGAAACGGTTCTACATGTCCCGATCGGTGGGTCGATCGGTCCACACTCGGAATACCCAACGATAATGTTCCATCTCCCTTGGGTAAGAGGTGATCGGCCTGTGCCGCGACGAAAAAATCCGACGTGTCACGATAGGACGGTCGGTCGGTCCACACTCGGGATACCCGACGAAAATCGTCCCACTCCCATTGGGAATCGGTGATTGCCCTGCGCCTAGACGAAATACTACAAACTGTTCCGTTTGGCTGGTCGATCGGTCCCCGCTCGGGAATCCCTACGAAAATGTTCAATCAGTCGCTGGGAAAAAGGTGATCGGCCTGTGACTCGGCGTAAAGATTCTGCATGTCCCGATAGGTGGGTCGATCGGTCGACAGTCGGGATACGCGACGATAATGTTCCATCCCCCTTGAGAAAAAGGTGATCGGCCCATGCCTCGGCGAAATGATCGTACATGTCCCGATCGGAGGGTCGATCGGTCTACACTCTCCGAAAAAATCTAGCTGAAAATTTTTCGAAGTTGAGCGATGAACGTAAATTTTTTTTCACTTTTCCGCTCCGATCGCTGCAATACTGAAGTCTAAACGCCAAAATCAATGAATGTTCGGCTAAAAAAAAATTTCAGTCAAGCAATGCGCGGTGAAAAATTTCAAAGTCCCACTGCGAACGACGAAAAATTTTCAAATTCCCGATGAAAAGTCTTTTTTTCGATAAAATATCATACTCTAGTATTTTGTTTGGAAAGTTAAAGTTCAAAACACCGATCGAGGTCTGGTCCGCTGGATGAAGATTTTCCCGCCTTGAACCTGCTTATAAGACCGTCCCGCGTCGAACCGCAGGCCGCACAGCTCGTATCTGCAAGGGAGTCGAAGCGACGCCCGTCGGGACCTCCCAAGACGATGTGTAGGGGCTGCATGTAACACAACACTACCACGATTCGGTGTCTCTGACCGAATCGCTCTTATGTGGTAACGCCTTTGGCGACAAACCGGTATTTTTTTATTACGTACACTGAGCATCAACTTCATCCAAAAAATGGGAAAAATTCAGAGGAGGCGCATTTGTTGCGATCTCCACGAAACTCGGCAAGTGCCATACGTGGCACTATTGACGACTGTGAAAAATTTTCCAGCGTCCACGAGTTAAGAAATCAATAAGAGCGTGGCTGAAAAACCACCAGTAATCTGTTTCGCACAGACGTTTTCTGCTGCTAACAGACGAAGTTTTGCCGAATCGTTGAAGTTTTCATGGATTCTCCATCGCAAAACTAAAGAACGAAATATGGAAAGAGACTGCTAGGGATGAGCACATGCTCTGCACCTAAAGTGGAGAGTTTGTACGGTGATTCCCGAGTCTGAAGAAAAATCGTTGACATTACGTCTTCTTCGATAAAAAAAGTCACTATTATATTGTGATCGAGAAAAATCGTGTCTCTCGCTAGTACGGACAAACACACCAGTCTGAGCGTGTAGAACACAGAGAGTTAGTAGAGCGCTCGTAAAATTTACGAAGCTCCCTGGTTGATCCTGCCAGTAGTTATATGCTTGTCTCAAAGATGAAGCCATGCATGTCTCAGTACATGCCGTATTAAGGTGAAACCGCGAATGGCTCATTAAATCAGTTATGGTTCCTTAGATCGTACCCACATTTACTTGGATAACTGTGGTTATCTGTGATTGCTGCGAGCACATCGAAACAACAGACCTTCCCGAGACGACAACCTCAATGACAACACACAGCTTCAGGAATTGGTCACAAACGCAACAACATCGGAACCAAGACCGGCTCCACGATTAGCGGGTGTCGACCCCGAACTCCTGAGTTGACTAAACGTCGGTCTTTCGACGGAGCGAAGTCCGTCCAAAGACTAAAAGGGGGGAGGTGTTACGTCCTGGGTCTCCACCCTCTTCAAACCAGAAAAACCTCAAGGAATCGACACATACACGTAAATATACAATACTCCATTTACCTTATCAATAATAACCCCACAAAATATGTAAGAACACCCAGAAATAAGGAATATTATCCAAATATAGGTAATAACACTTAGGTCCGACTACACCTTTGACAATACTACTACACTAAGTCCGATTTAACTTCAGTCGAACTTCTTGACGGGTTGCCTCCTTGCAGGGGCAATATACCTCTTGTGCCATCCTGTTCCCCTGATACTCGAATTTTAATTCACGCCCCGCGAATTGGTTTCACCCCAAAATAAAAAATAATTCGCGACCCCGCGAGTGTCCAAATTAACCCCTTACCTGTTACATACCCACAACCTGTAAAATTTCAATTTAAATTAAAAATAAGAGAAAGGTATATAGCATGTCGATCCCCGTAGATATTACTTGTACATCCCAAACTTCGAGGACAAACCGAAGTATATGCCCTCATGGGGTCAGTTAATAATATGCCCTCATACGGTCAGTTAATATATAATTAATATATATACAATTTATACGTACACTTGTTACGTGCTGAACGAGGTAAGTATTGAAACGGAGAAAATCGGAAGACAAAGATTTTAAATTGATTCTATTTTATTACTTCCAGGTACATGGACACGAAGAGGCGTCGCGTGCAGAGTTGGATGAGTAATAAAAGAAGAAAATAAGGGAACAGAATCGGATTGATTTGAATTTTTCGTTTCGCTCAGGAACGCGGATCAACAAGAAAAAGGGCCCTACCTTTAGTCGGGAATGCGCCCGACGGGGACGAGGGCCAGGTCACAATCGGTAATTGCTAAGTATTATTATAAAGTGTAAAAAATACGAAATTAGGGTAAGAGAGTAGAAAAGATAGTAGCGTGAATTAATCTGAATTACCCTCACGAGCGGCGGTGCGTAGCGGGTGGAGGAAGAGGATGCTGCGGTACGTGAAGGTAACCTCTGCGATCAGTGTGAACTATCTCGAGCCGAATGCTGATTTCAGGGACGGCAAGTTCCACAGCAGGTTTCTTAGATGATGATGTACACGCACCGATAAGGATGGAACTTAGTTGAGTGTGGACTTAGCGACGAATGGAGAATCAGCAACAGGTGAGTCCGTGACGTAAGACCTGATTTCTGGTTCGACTACGATAGAAGAGGATTCGACGTCGAATGAAATAGCCGGAAATGTAACTTCGTGTTCAGGTGATGCAACGACCGTGGATGCGTCTGAATCGTTGACAGGTGACGATGGAGATACGCGACGGATCGAACGGTCGTCCAAGATATACACTCGCGAGTAAAGGAGAGTGTTCGAAATAATACGCAATTTTGCGCTAAGCGGCAATTGGTTGAAACGTTGTTCTAGAGTCCTGTTATCACCGCGGGAACGTTGACCCGATGACTCGCCTCGGGTAGACTGAGCGCGGCGTCGTTGGAAGTGAACACCGGCACGTCTTCTTGGCATTTAGAGAAAAATGAGTCGACTAATTAATTCAAATAATTTGTTTCAGGTATTGGCCCAGCTTTCAAATTGTGGCACGGGTGCCCAGCCTCTAGGCAGCACACTCGCAACACTGAAAAGGATGTAAATTCGTGCACGATGTAGTAGCACTGAATTCACGCTTATTTGAGGAGTGAGATTGCACGGTAGATTATGGTAACCGTGCTTGGCCACTAGGCAGCACGAAAGATCACCCAATCACCGGAAAAGGATGAGGACGTTTCGTGCTCAACTAAGAAGCACTAAAACACAAGGTAAAAGTAGTAGAGAACTTTGGATAAGCTGGCACAATTCCTTGACAATTATCTGAGAATGCACTGAGAAACTTGAGAGAATGCCAAAGAAAACGAAGAGTGACACTTTTGGTTAACACGAGGAATTCAGGGTTAAATTAACACAAGACGATGATCAATTTTGGAGATTATCAATATATTGTTACACATTTAAAAACTGAATTAATTCGCGGAGAATAGATAGAATACAATAAAAATAAATATACGATGTAGGTCTTCGGATGAAAATGCAAAAAGGGTATAACTGTTACCCACAAAGAATCAAAGATTCGAGAATTGTAAGAGCCGATTTTCCAGCGTGCGGGTCCGACGGACGGAGAAGCGCAACTGACTGGTGGAGAGACCGGAGAACCGTCGAAGGAGAGGTACCCCTTCTTTTATATACTCCTCGAGTGGAGGCAGCGGCCATCTTGGTGGGGCAGCGTCCAACGTCGGAGAAGTGAGCGCTGTTGTGAGGTAGGCATCCTTCCTTCTCCCTTACTCTTGTGGGACGGTATGGAGTTCCGGCGTCTTTCTCTTTTTCTCTTACAGGATCAAATGGAGCTCTTGATAAATTCATTTTTATTAATTTACCAGGAGCTTTACAATTACATTTTGTATCTTTATACGGAGTTTTACAATAAAGTTTTCACAATATTCCTTTTTCTTATGTGGTAAGTTTTTAGTGGAGCATTTATTATTAAGGCTGCAAAAATATCGAAATATATGTTTATATATATATATGCGTATGTGGATATACAGGTATATATACCTGTGCGTAAAATATTTTATTGAAAGATTTTATTAAATATCTATTAAAATTAGCGGTGCGCGTCGGGATATGTTGCGCATGGGCTAAATAGTCTCATTAACGTCGATGCTTTAATTTTACATGGTTATTTTATTATCAAAATTTGTTATTAACATTGTATAATGGTTAATATTGCTCTAAATTCATGATTCGAAATGGAGTACGATATTTAACACTACGGGGAATATTTATCTGATTTAATAATGATTCTATCTTTGATTAACAATATATTTTGCATTAATAAATTTGGAACAAAGGAATGGTATGACGGCACGTGGAGGGTCATAGTATCCGCAGGATGATTAGTCTAGGTAGATAGTGAGATCGGAGAAAAAATGTCGCTCGAGTTTCGGTAGTAATATTTAAAGTACGTGATTTTTGCGGGGTGTATCAATAATATTGACGGGACGTGATTTCGAGGGTGACCGTGCGCCTCGTGTCGACTGTCATGGCGGCCACGGGCGAGGCGAGGTCCAAGTGCACGTGTACTGAGATATTGTGGGGAACTGTCATGGCGGCCTCCTTAGGGATGCATATACGGGGATAAAGATGGATGCTCATGGGAGGTGTGATGGCAGCCTACAGGACCACGGGGGTTCCTACGGGAATCAAAGATGGTGACAGGAATTCAATATGGCGACTGCTAGCCATCTTGGCGGCCCGAAACCATTATGGCGGTCCCCTTAGGTGAAGCATGCACGAGGGTACTCTATAGATATACGGTAACATGGTTTATCCGTGGATTTGACCGTTTTTGAGATTTTTGGGGAAAAAAATGGCCGCTGGGGCCGCGAGTTGTGTCTGTATGCAAGAGGGGATTTTTAGGGAAATTTTGACACCCGCGGGACCGCGGTGCGATTTTTAGTTTTGAGGGAAACGAATTTCGCGAGTCGCGACTAAGAACAGGAGTAGCAGGAGAACATGACGTCGTAGGAGGTCGAAGCAAGTATCTTTTCTTTTAAAAATCAAAATTAAATAGTTCTAATTGTTCTAAAATTATGGGAAGGGTATAGTTGGAATCGGGATTTCTCCCTCTTCATTATGGCGGGTAGACATACTCATTTTAACCTGATTTTAACTATGGTTTAGGTAATTTTTACTTGATTGGCTGGATACAAAAATATAGTGCTTAGGGCATAATTTAACACTGAATGTGCTGTTTAATATTGGAAAAGTTCAACTTTAAAAAGTTCTATTTTAACCCGGTTTTAGCCGTTGTTGAGAAGACTAAATTATTGTTATGATTTCATATTTGTTCCCTTATGTCCTCCTATCACACTATGTTCGGTGACAGAAGGCTTTTCCAAATTTTATGTTTTATCATAGCCTTAAGGAATTTAAGGGAGAACAATATATTTTACGAAGTGCTACATAGGGCTTTTTTTTATTCCTTAGTACATGTAGTATTTCATGTGGATAATGCAAAATCACGTGATTGCTATATTTGAGCCATTTAATGCATAAAAAGTATTGAAAGACATATTGTTTTTGTCAAAATAGAGAATTATATTATTCCATACGTCGTCTATTTTATTTTAAAGAAGGAAAAATATTTCTAGGTAATTCTACAGTGGTTCCCAATATAGATTCTTAGTCTTTAGAGTAAGTATATAGCTATTCTATGTTTGTTTTTTATATTCTAGGTTATTCAATGGAGGGCGAGATCGCCAGAACGTAACACACTATCGAAGGTTAAGGTCAATATAAATCACGTGCGTCCTCCCAATAAATCACATTGAGAGGACGCTCTCGCAATTTCGAGGACAAAGAATATACCTTCACATACATTGCAAAGACATTCTCGTAACTTTGAGAACAAATATATGTATACTCACGTAAGCTTCGAGAACGTTCTAGAACCATCCAGAAAATTCGAGGACAATCATGAAAAGAACAAAGGATCGCATCACCAAATGCAACCTCAAGTCAGACAAAAGAAATTCCTAAGGGTCAGATTACACCTCGAGCTCGACCGAAAGAGATAAGGGAAGAATGCACACGTGCACCTACTACGCAATACCCAACGCAATATTACGTATAATCTAGAACCTTCCCGAACATTATAATTTTATTAAAAACTCTCGGTAAATATAAAAATTTCACTAAATAAATGTGGCTACTACAATACGAATGTACAACACATATATTGACAACAAGAAATAATATTATATGCGGCGGAAAATCGAATAGACTAAGAATAAATAAAAATAAATTGTAAAACCAATGATAAATTAACAAAAAAGAGGAATTTATCAATGCTTCAAATGAATCAAATGTATATTGATAAAGAAAAACAACAGAGAACCAAAAAGCCACAAGAGGGGAAGGCTCTCCGTCATCCTGAAAATTGGTTATTCAATTACAAAAGATTGTAACAATATACGTACGAAAAGTGAATTATTGTGTGTGAGTTACTCTTATCCAACCCATTCGTCGTCTCTACGTCGAAACGCGCTATAGAATAAGGGTATAAAAGAAACATATTTGAAATCAAGTGTTACTCACAGAAAGTAAAAAGAAATAGTGAAAGAAATGTACGGAATAGATTGAAAAGCTACCTGTACATTACCTGACAATTATCCCGTTATTTGTGCAGATATCTATGCACGATAACTACCTGAAATAACCCCAAGATATTAGTGCAGACACCTATGCACGATGACTTGTTCACCTTACCTTTGTCTATTCAACCTCTTCCGTGTGCCTCGACGACGGGGAGGTATACATTACCGTTTCCGTCGAGATATTGCTGAGGCGTTGGGCCAACCTCGTCGTGGCCCCAGGGGAAACAACAAGAATTCAAGGAAAAATTCAATAATCCCCGACAAAACATTATCGCCTTTCGACGGAGAATCGGTATCGCAATTAAATAGCGTCGCGTTTCCTATAATTGACTTTTTTACGCAAAGTTTCCTTGTCAAAGAACCTCTAAGTGTTGCAAACTATTCCTCTGCATCGAAACATTTCGTAAATCCTCATATGAAATCATCGAGACCTACGAAATCCGGCCGAGTCCAACCCAAGGTGATCTCCAATATCCCGGTGAACACTGAAATCCACCTGGTCGCCAAGAAAGGGTGCATCCGAGTTATTCGCCCAATTTCCGGTGATTCTTCTTGGGTGAAACTGTAGGAGCAAATCCGTAAGACCGGCTACGTTTCCACGCTTGGACGGTGAGTAAATCTTCCACGCTTACCTCATTCTCACTTCATCACTCACCCGATCTTTAAATTATTGATAATTTGAATACTTCTAACGGATTGATCCCCATCCATAACGGGCGCATTCCCGTTTAAACTTCTGGAATCCTCTTTTACCTGTGAAATCTTCCTCTTGAACAAAATTTAGTATTATCTGAAATTAAAATAAAGAATTAAAACGTAATTTTACAACCACGACGTATCAATTCTCTTTATTTTTCCCAACGACGAGGCGTTTTGCCAGACGTTTGCGAAATTGTCGGGAAATTTCGGAAATCGAGGAAATCGTCCTCGTCCGCGGATTCGGCCAGCGTTTTCCTTTTTTCAGCTGGATTTTTCCTTTTTTGCCGTCTGACGGCTCGGGGATTCCCTACGTATCCGTATTAGTATTTAAGGTAGGTTTTCGTTTTTTACCTGGATTATTTCTAGTTGGTGGGTCTTAACAATGTTTCGTCCGAGTCCGAATCGTTCTTTTCGCGAGGAGTCGGTTTGCCAATTTTTTCCCGACTTGGGCCAACGATGGGCGATTCGGATTTTTTTTTACATGGCGTAGGCTTTACCATGATCACAGTCTGATTTTTTACTGGTGGGTTCCGGGAAAGGGCGTCAGCATTGCTGTTTACCCTTCCTGGTTTGTATACAATTTTATAAGTATAATTAGCAAGGCTAAGGCGCCAATGCACAATGCGCTTGGCCGGGTCTTTTACGGAGTCAAGCCATTCGAGCGGCTTGTGATCCGTTACCAATAAGCACTCACGGCCGTAGACATAAGGTCTGAAATGATTTACACAATAAATGATAGCCAATAATTCTTGCTCAATCACTGTGTAATTAACTTCGTGTATTCCAAGAGTTCGAGGTATAACTAACGGGTGTAACTAACGGGTTTATCTTTACCAATTTCGCCTTGGTCAATTCGCCTCATTTTCGCCTTAGCTGAATTCACCTTGGCAGTTACACCAAGAGGTGTAACTAACAGGTTTATCTTTACCAATTTCGCCTTGGCTCAAAATTCCGCCTTGGCTCAAAATTCCGCCAATGGCGTGATCGGATGCGTCCGTTGTTATGATGAATGGTTTTGTGAAATCCGGATATTCAAGAATTGGTTCTTTACATAGCGCCTCGATAACCTTTCCAACGGCTTTTTGGTGAGGTTCCGTCCATTTGATGGTTGACCGCTTTTTTTATAAATTTGTGAGTGGCTTTGCAAAGCCTAAAAATGTTTCGATAAACCGGCGGTAATAACCTGCAAGTCCTAGAAATTGTTTTATTTTTTTCGGTGTGGTAGGCCTAGAGTATCCCTGTAGAGCCTCCAATTTTTTGGGATCGGGTTTAACCCGGTCCTCACTTATGATGTGACCCAAATATGCCACTTCTCGTCTTAAAAATTCACACTTGTCCGGTTGTAATTTTAGATTGGCCTGCCTTAATTTTTTCGCGATTTTGTTGAATTTATTCTCGTGTTCAACTAGTGTCTTTGCATAGCTGACGATGTCGTCCAAATAAACAATGAGCTCGATGCCTTGAAGGCCTGTAAGACTCCATCCATTAATCTTTGAAATCTCGTCGGAGCGTTTTTCAAACCAAACGGCATTCGGTCCAACTCGTAGTGACCGAAATTCTATCTTGTGAGGATCATCTGGATGTATTTTAGTTTGATGAAAACCGCTGGTCAGGTCGAATACTGAAAAATATCTTGCACTACCCAATTGGTCGAGAATTTCGGCTACTTGAGGTAATGGATAAGCATCGCCAATTGTCTTTTCGTTTAAGTTCTTATAATCGATGACCATAGGCCACTTTGGATTTCCGTGTGATTACGCCTTTTTGGGAACTATCCACAGAGGGGAACTATAAGGGGAGTTTGACGGTTTAATTACTTCCCCTTCAATTAATTCTTTAACTTGTTTCGTAATTTCATCTTTATGAACGGGCAGAAATCTATACTACCTCGTAAAAACTGGTTGATCGTCGTTCGTCGTTATCTTATGTTCGATTTTATGTGTAAAGCCTAGGACTTTTCCTGGCAAATGAATTAGGTCCGAATTCTCGCTTATAATTTTATCCACGCTCAACCGTTCTCCACCGTTTAGATGGTTGAGACGGAGTAAGTCGCAAATCTTTTTTACTTTATCTTTCATTTCGACTGTTAAATCCTTTTTGTTGCGCGCAATTTCGAACCGGAATATACCCTCTTCTCGAGACGCCTTTTGGTCGTCCGGATGGGGAACAATTAAACTATTCTCCTCTTCCTGAAACGCCTCGTGGTCGTCCGGTGTGAGGGAATTATTTTCACATCGGGCCTATCCTCTCCCTGCAACGCCTTTTGGTCGTCCGGAGTGAAGGAATTATTTTCACAGCGGGCCTATCCTCTTCCTGGAACGCCTTTTGGTCGTCCGGAGTGAGGGAACCCTTTTGATTTTTATCCTCATCCTGAAACGCCATTTGGTCGTCCGGAGTGAGAAAATTATTTTCATATTCGGTCCTATCGTCTTCCTGAAACGCCATTTGGTCGTCCGGAGTGAGGGAACCATGTTTCGTGCCTTTGCATCTGAACTCTTCGACTACGACCGTTGGTATAGTCATTAACAAATTATCATCGTTTGAATTGTGCGGAATAAGATAAGCGATACCATTCTTGACCGTAACGACTGCCTCGCCAAAAAAGATCCCTTCACCCAAGTAGAGCATCGGATTATATCCTTCTATAATTTTGGGATTACTTACTTTGACGTAAAATACCGTTTTGGAATCGAAATAGTTTGTTTACTTTGAAAAGGGATTCTTTGATTTCCCCAAGTTAATTGTTCATGTCTCCAATCTACGAGAGCTTTATTTTCGGCAAGAAATCCGGTACCAAGTAATGCATGTTGGTCCATCGGGAACCAATCATCGACGACGTGAAATTCCGCGGGGATGTCATTAATGTTATTCTTATAGACCCCTTTGTTCTTACGGGGATACTCGAGATCCCCTCCAAATTTAATATATCGTATTTATTCACATACGTATGAGCATTTACGATTTGATTTTTGACGAGATTCACTTCCGAGCCTGAGTCTATCAAAAATTCGTTAAGTCCCGATAAGTTGGGGGAGTTGAGGTCTACGGAAGCTATTTGTTCCGAACGTGTTAATAAGACGTGGACGGTTCGCACGGAGACGCGTCTATTATTTTCACTGGGCGCTCCGTCGGTTTCTCGTCCCGCGGGGAGGCCCGTGCCACTGGTCGAGAATTCTCGTTTTTTGGCAATTCGGTTGCCCTGTTCCTTTCTTCACTTTGTTTTTTAAAGCAGGATGTCTCGAGATGGCCCGCCCTGTTGCAATAATTACACACCGACGGGGGTCGAGATCGTTATCCGTTCGTGGGCTTTGACCACGTGATTCTACTGTTTGAATTTTGTTTATTAAAATTTCCCGGTTTCTTGTCCGGAAATTTTGACCAGCAATCATCCGACGCGTGATTGCGGTTGCAATGTTTACAAGTCGGTCCTCCTGAAGGGAAGGCCGCTTTTATTTGGGCCGACTGATTTTGAGTTCGGCTTTCGAAACGTGTATCCTTGAAATGGGCTCTATCGCGTTCCATATCTTTTTCAACTTTTATTGCCTTTGAACAGGCATCTTCAATAATATCGAATCCCTCGAGTTTGAGGCGGATTCGAAAGTCGGGGGGAAGACTCTTGACGAAACAATCCAACGTGTCGTTTTCGAAAATATCGTATTGACCGTTTCGGAGAGTTCCGTGGTTATCAATTTCGGCTTCGAGAATTGCCGTATGCAAATCTTTGGTTCGACAGATATAGTCGATAATATGTTCGTTTTTGCTTTTTGAAATACTTCCAAGTTCACCACGAAATTCGTTCAAAGTTTTCGCGGCGAGGAATAACGTTTTCAATCGTTCACCGAATTGGTGAACGTTCTGGAAGTTATAATCTTCCAGTGCCGTTGTGGCATGACCTTTGAATTTGTTACGAAGGAGTTGAGTGACGCCCAACTCCTGATGAGGGCGGAACATGTCCCTTGCCCTTTTACAAGCACGAACAAACCGGAGAACCGGTACGTTATACCCATTGAAGGTGGGCACAGATTCAAGTGCGTCTTTAAATTTAATATTCGCGGGTAATTCTCGATCATCGCGAGCGTTAACTCCGTTATGTTGTGCGTGAGTTTCTGTACCAGATTGTCGTTGACCCTCGCCATTTTTAATCGAACCAATTTCCCTACTACTTCGACTGACCGCGTTTATCATCGTCGAAAGGGTATTTTGCATAGCCTCGAGGGCGTGATGAGTGATCGAGATTGGTTCATCCCTATTACTCACTTGATATCTAAATTCACATTTGCACGCACTCAGGGCTTCAAATTTTTCGTGCGTTTCTAATTCTCTTTTTAATAACGGTTGTTCTTGTTCCCGAAGCATTTCGCGTTTTTTATCTAATTGATCCGCTAATACGCGGAGTTCCTCTTCACTTAAACGTTTCGAATTTTGGGAATGCTCAGCCATTCTGAACCTTCAATTTTATTTTACAATTTGCGATAAACATGGATATATTTTTATATTGATTTTAACTTTACACCAAAGACTTTAAGCGCATCCCACCGCTGCCACCAAATTAAAATTTTTGCGTGTGTCCTCCTATTTGGACTAAAATCCTGCTACGTCCTGGGTCCCATTTTTAATCGGTATTTTACCGTCTCTTAATTCACCGTTCAGGATTAGAATATACGAATGGGAAGTGTGCCACGAACGTACGGATTATAATGAATCAAGTCGTATGTGACTTATGTGACGGTAAATAACCGTTGGAGAAGAAAAGCGCCACGTTTAAGCGGGAACGTGCCCACTTGGGATAGGCGCTTGGTAAAGTCGTTGGAGTATAATTTGACGCATTGAGCGACAGGTAGGCAAATGAGAAAGTAGCGTGAAATGGTGCTTACCTTGGTGAGAAAGAGCGGCGGTGCGTAGCGGGTCACTATTACTCGACCGTGTGACCGAATTTGTCTAACAATCGCCAAGATGTTCCAGATCGATACGACCTGTCGTTGCCCAGACGGGTACCTGGTGCTCGTACGAATGCGATGGCCCGGGGATGCCGGTGTTTTTGGAAGCAGTCGGGGACTACGAGGACTGGATTAATTTTAAGAGGGACACGTTCGCTTCGAAATACAAATATACATATATCGATTTTATAATTATTTGAACCGCTGAGTGAGTGCAAGACGTGCCAGGTTACGGCACCGTCGACTCGCTACGTCTGGCTCAACCTCCGCCCGGTTACGGCGATGGGCGGCCAGCCGCGAGAACAAATGTAGAGAATGACGGAAGACCACGCCCGAACACTAAGCACCGGTGTGACCGTGCCAGTCGCTGACCTGACGAATTACGGTGGGTCGGCGGGTGTGGCGTGTTCGTGCGGCAACTCTTCCGAATTCCACGGAAACTGGTATTTTATTTGCTGAGCGAATGTATCGGGAAACGTACTCGTCTAACGCATATGTACACATTAATACGAAACTAAATTTGGATCGCTGAGCGAGTCTAGTGCGTGCCAGACTACGGCACCGCCGACTCGCTACGTCTGGTTCCACCTCCGCCCGGTTACGGCAATTGGCGGCCAGCCGCGAATCCAAATGTCAAGGTCGAGGGAAATCGACGTCCGAACACTAAGCACCGGGTTAACCGTGCCAGTCTCTAACTTGCCAGATTACGGCAAGTCAGCGGATGTGGTGTGTTCGTGCGTCAACTTTCCCAAGCCTCGTAAAACACTTCGAGATTTGTCCAATGTTGGACAGGTACATTTTATGGGTGAGACGAATACGTGCGTTAGGAAAAATGGCGTGAGCGCCATTTTGCCATATAATGAAAATAATAATTATAATAAGGATAATAATTGACACGAATATTACGGGTTACTGGACACGCGAAGTCCCGACCTAATTTCTCGACCCGTTCCAAATATTTTTTTTGATTCCGTATGAATTATTTCTTAGGGTGGTTGGGCGCCAGCCTTGCTCGGGTAGTCGCGTCTCACGCGACAACGAAGGAAAAAAAATCAAAACAAATCGCTCGGTTTCCTGGCGAGCGAGAGACTCGATACAATTGCGCGGGGGGGACATCTCATGGGTATCTGGGTGCGGACTGGGTTCTCCGATTCGAGAGCTTGTTATCACCACGACTATTTTATTTTCTGGGATATTTCACAAAATTATTATAATTAATTCCGACTACTAAACTCGCTATAAAACAAATCCGCGATCATTTCGATCGGCTCGGCCGTCGGTCGAGGCGTGACCGCGGTTACGCGCGCGCGAGGGGAATTTTCACGGGCGACGGCGGGGGATCCGCCACGCATGTTCTTACACGATTTTTGCACTCGATTTTCCTATTTCACGCAATTTCTTTTCTTCACAAGACTTTAGCCGGCATTTCTCTATTTTTACTTAACAACACGGTATTTGGTGCGATTTTTCTATTTCTACGTTACAAAGATTCTAATTCGGCGACACGCACGGAAAGGGTCGACGAGGGGAAATATCGAGGGAGGCGGGACGGGACACGTCACATCGCCCGAGCGATGAAATTATTTCGCACTGGCTCTACTCGGCTCGTAGCCGCTCTCGCAAAGAAACAAAGGAGAAGAGACTTACTTGTGATAATGGGGAAGAGGAGCGTACGTCGCTGTCTCTCTCTCGCTTTCTCTATCTCTCTTTCGCCCTCTCGATCCGCTTCGACTGTTTCCGATTATTTTGTTCGTCTGTCGCTGACCACGCTCGGAGACACAATGCTGGCCACGCCGGCCGGCTCCTTCGCCTCGATCCATGCGGGCTGGAGATGGCGGACCTCCGATCGATATTTCGGCCGATCGCCGCAGCTCGCCCTTCCGACCGTCGCCGATGATCGATCCACCAAATCGATATTCTCCCCGGCCGATAAGGCGGAGAGGATTTGGGGGGATGGCGATGCGACGCCTCGGATGGCGGGCCCGTTGTCCCGCGAGGCCGAGTGATGGCGTTGACAGCGGTGTTCGGTGCGCCCGCACCGGCGTGGCCGTACGCCAGTCCGTGGTCGATTCTCGGGGCCCGGCGAGAAAAACGGTGGTATGGGGACGGAACGGGGGGGGAATGTCGGGGCTTCTATACAATCTTACACTTAAAACTAATCTTAAAATTAACATCGCTATTGATAACGTGAAGGGCGCGGCGGAGATTGAGCCCCTGCGTGGTCACGCGGGCTCTTTCTCGACTATATCCTTGTGACGTCACGCCACAATATATATGTATATTTATGCGTGTTACTTTGAGGATTTATGTCCCCAAAGTATGCACGAAAGTAGACATGTATCGATTATTTCCTCGGGACTCGGGTACATGTCCCTGAAGCGTATGGAGTACGTATATGTATATATACAGGGTGACAATTTGGGGATGGCCACCTAGTTCGAAATCCATTTGGGCGGCTATTTCGAATCAGTTGAGGTGCGCTTTTGGAATAGTTTTTCGGGAACTTTTCAAAAAAAAATATAGGGTTCATGTGAAAAAAATTAATTTCATGGAAAAAAAGAAAAATTTGTTGAAAAAAATAAAAATGGCATTCCGCGCAGACCGAAGCGAAGTCAACTCGATTTTGAACACGGAAGCTCCGAATAGAAGTGGATCGAAAAATGTTATCACTGAGAAAAACTGTTCCTGCGGCTCTTGAATAGCCTCGTGCGCGGCACTTTTTGCCTCTTTTGTTCCGTAGCCAATGAAGGGTGTTTCAATGAAAAAACCACGCTTCGTGATCTTCCTTAATGTTGCTTTATTAATTTCGCGTTAACGTGCGTGTATGGGTCTCTCGGTACAACTTTCTGGAGGCTCGAGAGGTGACTGACTCTCTTGGCGGGCTTCACAGCCAGAAAGAACACAAACAGAACGAAGATGGCGGTCCCGCTAGAGGGCCGTAGCGAGCAGACAAAACTATGAATGGCCGAAGCGGCAAATTCAAACAAACAAAAATTGAAATCATTAACAAAAACAATATCAAAATTTCGAAATCGAACGATAGTTCAAACGTTGAGTTTGACTTCCGCAGTATCTCGGGAACGGTGGAACCGTCGAACGGATTCAGCGGAGAGAGTAAGCGCTGGTGCTTCCGCTGCTGTGTTCGCGGCGCGGGTGTCATGGGGCCGCAAAAGTCACCGAAAAACGTCTAGCCGCAGCTGACGTTTCATCAAATGTTTTCACAAATAAGCATTTTCGAGCAAATTTGTCAGGTTTTTTTCGGGTCATACTTGGCGCTAAGATAAAAAATGGAGCGATTAAAAAGCTTCATTTTTTTCGTCTTTCAACATCGTCCACGGGCTAAAACAGATGCTCTGCCTCAATTAATGCTTGGGTGCTAATTCTTTGGCTTCAATTTTGTATTTTTTGCTCTTTGTACAATCGCTTGTCGCTGAAATCCTGCCGATAGAACGAAAATTCAGCTTTGGCGTTGATCATCGATATCTCTTGGAAGTAATGATCGTACAGCGAACGGAAGGTGGGTTTTAGAAACTCGAATAACTCCTCTATAAGTTCCTTTTGGTATTTGAACGAAATGATTTTTGTTTAAGTTAAATATTGATTTGAATTCTTTTTACATAGTCTTTCCGCCGTTTTGGCAAATCCACCACCAGCTTGCAAATATTGCGAAAACTATCGATATTTCCAGGTATTTTTTGAGCCGAATACATGGGTAAGATGAAAAAACAATTCGTTAGTTTTCTCATTACTTTTTTTTGGATGTAATTTAGCATTAAAAACTCATCAAATCGCACAAGCAAAAACAAATTGCAAAGTTTTGATTTTTGATTGAAGAATCGTATGGCGATGCGTGTTAAAAAGGTGTATGAAGATTCGCTTGGGGATATCAATTCGATTTAACGCAACCAATTTTAACTCGCTAAATTATAGCATGCAATAAAAAAAAAACGAATCGGCACTGAACAGGTGATGATATTATAAAATTTTCTACACATTTTGAAATAAAAAAAAATCACAATATTGGGGCATAGATCTTTTTTTTCCTACAATTTCCCATTAACTATTCAGTAGATATTTAAAAAAAAAACAATTTTTCAATTCTTTTTATTTCAAACTGTTTACAAAATTGCATGAAATTATAATCTGCGATTCCTTTGATTGCATGCTATAAGTTAGCGAGTTAAAATAAGGTGCATTAAATTAAGTTGATATCCTCAAGCGAATCTTTATACGCCTTTTGTACACGAATAGCTATGCGATTTTTTAATCGATATCGATTGAAGAAAAAAAAATTCAACACAAACATTTATCTTCATTCGTAAGATTTGATGAGTAGTTAATACAGAATTACAAGCAAACCAAAGTAGTGAGAACGATACCGAATTTATGTTTTCATCTTAACCATCGTCATTAGACGTCTAAAGAGCAAGAAATGTGCCCCTTAAATTTTTCATGAAAGTTTGTGGATTCGGATAAAAATACGGTTTAACCGATCCCTTTGCAAATTTACAGGGTCTTTAGGCATGTATTACGCTCAAAAAATTCCTGGAAACATTCATCATTTTCGCAATATTTCCTAAGTTGTGGTAGATTCTCCAAAATGGTGGAAAAAGTCATTGTTTAATACTTTTTCGAATCAATATTTAGCTTGAAATTTTTTTTTTCTCCCAAATAGCAAAAGGATTTCATATAGAGGAGTTATTCGAGTTTCCAAAATGCAGCTCCCGTTCGCTGTACGATGATCAGTTCACGAGATATCGATGATCAAAGAAAAAAAGCCGAATTTTCAATCAATTGGCGATATCTCAGCCACGAGTGGTCGTACAGAGAGCAAAATAACACGAAATTGAAGCTCAAGAATCACGCTAAAGGACCCAAGTTATGATTTAGGCAGGAATTTTTTTTAGCCCGCGGACGATGTTGAAAAACTTTTTGAAAAATGCATTTTTTTAGTCGCGCTATGTTTTTGGTCTCTGCCCAGTGTGATGCTTGAAATACTTGGTGCGGCAATGATAAATGCGATAATGATACATAAATGAGATTATTCATTGGATTCGTCGGAATAATGAATCGAAAGATACATAAGTTGATGTTTCTTAAATTTTGAGGCACCGAGCGATTATGTTAACAAGATGAAAGTTTTTATTGACTTGATTAATGTATTTAAGATGATTATTAAACTTGGCAATGAATGATTCAACTTAAAAGAAAAGTAAGCGAGAAAATGAGAAGAACAATTTTCTGTGGTATGCAAAACGAAAGACCGACATGTCATCCACTTTGCGACTACATAGAGCCTTGAAATTTTGCGAACACGCATCTAACAAGAGGCGAAGATGCGTGATTCGACGACAATAAAAATCATGAATGAATAAATAAATGAATTGAGAAATAATGATTTTCTGTGGGACGCAAAATGAAACATCGATATTTCATGCACTTTCCGACAATTTAAAGCACTCAAATTTTGCAAACATGCTTCTAAGAAACCCTCATGAAGAGATGCATGCAACGGAAATCCGAGAAGAGCTAGGTGATTCTTGGTGACGCTTGATTCTGACCAAGTCCCGATGTCGAGGAAATTCCATGGACCGTGTGTCCCGTACAAAAATTCGAGTACGGACAAAGTACTGGACCTGATCTGCCGTTTCTCGAAAATGTTATGCTCGGGTTAGGTGCGTTTGTTGACGTATCATAGAGCGTGGTTGTGAACGTAACAAAGATAAAATCGGTGCTTGGAACGGTTCCCGGGGCCTCACTCAAGCATTCCGGATATTATTGTACCGAATCTGTCGCCAAATTCTTCTTCCTTCCAGTCAGATTGCGTCGAGAAATCTCACGATGCTGCGAGAACTGTTATAAAAATATTGATGATGTACGGAAGATAAAATCGGTACTGCGAATGCCTCTTGAGACTTCACTCGAACATTCCGGATATGACAGGGCCGAATCCGTCTCCACTTTTATCTACTTTCCGTCGTAGTGTGTCAAAAAGTCTGACGATGCCGTGACCCCGATGACAGTAGCAATTGCCATAAAACAAAGATAAAAGCGGTGCTCGTGCCGGTTCCCGAGGCCTCAATCGGACATCGACGATGTGACGGCACCGAGTTTGCTCTCACTTTTATCTTATTTCCGGTCATAGTGCGTCAAGAAGTCCGCTGGTGCCGTGAGAACGATGGCAGAAGGACTTGATAGCATACAAATGTAAAAGCGGTACTCGAGACGCCCGAGCAGAAATTGCGCTAGCCTGTCTGAGTTGCATGCTAGTAACTGGTTCGCCAAATTGATATCATACGAACTACCTAGTGGTTGCCCCACTGTGAGCTAGTAATATTGCGAACACTTTGTAACCTATCCCTGGTCTAGCCTGCCTAAGCGATAGTGACTGCAGATGTCGCTGTCTTACCATAAACGTATCACCTGGTGACTCGAACGTGATGAACTAGCCAACGCTAGTTACGAACGACAAAGTAAGGTTATGTGAAATACAGGCAGTACCGTCTAACGATCAGCTCACGGCAGGTTAGCTAACTTGAGGCACAGATATTGTTGCGAATGCGAAAAAATTTCCCGTGGCTACCTCGCCATGAACTAACCGATACTATGTAATGGCGGCTATGGGTTCTTTGGCTAGTCACTATCTAGCAGATTGCGATTGTAGATGTCGCTGCTTTATGGTCAAAATTTAGCCGAGTGTCTACGTCACACCTACCGCGCTAACTCAAGTTGTAGATGGCGTTACGGATAGGAAACAAAATTCAGTGTTGGGTACATCACCGTGAACTAGACAAGATTCCATAATGGTGGCTATGTGTTCCTTGCATAGTCGCCGTCCTGCCGATTAGGGTTATAGACGTCGCTGCTTTATGATACAAATTCCACGCAGTGTCCAAATCGTGCTTGCCTAGCCAACTTGTGTTACAGATGGCGTTACGAATAGAAAATAAAATTCAGTTGGGTAAATCGCCATGAACTAGCCAAGACTCCGTAATGGCGGCAATGTGTTCCTTGGCTAGTCGCCGTCCCGCCGACCATGGTTATAGATGAACCTACATAATGATCAAAATTCCACGCAGCCCCTACATCGTACCTGCCACGGTCTTACATACAGGTCTGGAAACGACCGTGGTGGGGGTAGGCACTGTTATCGAATTCACGATTTTTTCCCATTTTTGCCACCACGTGGCATTGCTATCGGCGAGTACGTGTGCTACAAGGACCGAACAGCTTCCGTCCGTCTCTCTTATTCTTTGCGATGATCCGAAATACACATTACTTTTATAAGGGGCGGGGGGGGGGGGCGGCGAAGGTGGAATAGAGTATGATGAGAAAGAATTGTGGAATAAGCACAGAGAATTGCGGAAGAGAATATAAGTGGGGCTTGTAAAAAGGAGAAGATCTTGTATGGGTGGAAGACCAATATAAAAAAAAAATTCAATGTTTACGTTTTTCGAGTGAAATGGATTTTTCTTCGAATTTTAGTCAGTGTTTCTTTCCATGACGAAAGGAAAAAAATACGCAACACATGGAATGTTGAATATACAAATACCTTTATTGGTTCGTCAGTTTAGAAAGCTTTTTTTGAACAACAACGCAAAACGCTTTTCGAAATGTTTCTCGCAGACAAACTGTGATTATTTCAATCCGTGAATTACAGCAAGCCACTTTCGAAATTGTTCGACATCTCTCGGTACTCGAAAAGTCGAATAATTATTGTTCGACGTCCGGCACCCGGTGTGACACGTGCGTACCACACACACATTCGGCATGGTGATGAGTTTTCCCTGAAAGAACGGTTTACCCTCGCCAGCTTTATGAATATTTTTCAACCTACAAATGCTTGTTGATGCGAACAGAGGTTATCGAGAACGGTGTAATAAAAAATGGAGTAATAAATGGCACCGGGCACGGTCTAAGACGAGGCAAGGGGCGAAGGGAGAGATCATAAAAGACCGTGGGTGGGAAGTACTCGACGATAGTAGCGACGTCGGCGGCGGCGAGCGGAATGAAAGGTGAAGCTCGTAACGCCGCCTTACGACTCCATTGAAATCTGGCTTCGTGTCCAAACCTGTATGTAAGACCATGGTACCTGCCTAGCCAACCCGAGATAGCGACAGCATTACGACTAAAAAAACAAGGAGAGCAGCACGCGCTAGCGGCCGCTATAATTTGTTCACTTCCTTACTGACGATACATTTACATCGTTATAACATTATAGATTATATAATACCAAAACTATTAATTTGCCACTAGCCAAAATAAGTACACAAATTCAATTTGTGGTTATGTAACCCCACACGCATATGGCTTTTCAATAAGAAAGATATTATCATGTTAATTTGATGATGTTATTTGGATACATTGTCACTACGCCTACTTCTTAATAACCCAACTTTGTGCATTGCCACATACGAGTATGTACCCGATGCGAAATATCATAATTAAGAAAGTAGGATTAGCTCAGTGGACAACGACGCCATCCCCCAATCCAGAGTCCCAGGATCGAAACCACCGCACACGTACGCGTTATTGATATAATTCAAAATTAATATGTTTCATTTTTTACATCAAACATACCCTAATTGTAATTAGTACATGACGAAGCTCATCGAAATACTGTCCAGTGATGTCAACATCGTTAAGACAAAAATTCAATTTTTGTATTAACGTTGTTTACATCACTGCACTTCAAGCCGTCGACTATTTTTTTATTCCCAGTCACTAGCTGAAGAAAAGTAAGTCATGGCTAGGTCGGAAATATTATGCCGCCGCGAAGTATTTCTTTCTATCTAGTCAGCATAAAATTTTTTGTTTTCAGTCACTAGAGCACCAAAACGTTAGAAGGCTGGGTAGTCAATAACTAAAACGGCTAGCTAATGGCGATTCGAAACATAAATTTACTAGCTTGTGGCTCGGCGGTGATGAGTTACGTTTTCCACTCGGGCGCTTCTGGGGGCCTCGATCGGTATTCCCCGACTCGACGGCCCAGAGTTCGTCTCTGCTGTCATCTTACCTACGGTCATTTTTCGTCAAGGAGTCCGACAACGCCACGAGAACGATGACCGGAGCAACGGCTAGTAAACAAAGATAAGAGCCGTGCACGCGATGGTTAGGGGTACCTCGATCGGTCATTCGCTATACGACGAAACCTAGTTTGCCTCTGCTTTCATCTTACTCCTGGTCATTTTTCGTCAAGACGGCTGACGATGCTGCCAGAACGACGACCGGAGCATTTTTTAGTAAACAAAGGTGAAAGCAGTATTCGCGATAGTTCTTGGGGCATCGATCGGTGACATTCCCGATACGACGGCCCCGAGTTTGTCTCCGCTTTCATCTTAGTTCCGGTTATTTTTCGTCATGAAGGCTGACGATGCTGCGAGAACGATGACCGGAGCATTTGTTACCAAACAAAGATAAAAGCATGGCGCGCGATGATTTTTATGGTCTCGGTCGGTCATACTCGGCGCGACGGCACCGAGTTTCTCTCTCCTTTCATCTCTCTTGCGGGAATTTTTGGTCCGGAAATCTGACGAAGCCGCAAGAACAATGACCGGAGCGTTTGTTATTAAACAAAGGTAAAAGCAGAGCTAGCGATGGTTCTCGGGGTCTCGGTCGGACATCCCCGACACGACGGCCCCAAGTTCGTCTCTGCTTTCATCTTAATTCCGGTCATGTTCATCAAGCAAGCTAACGATGCGACGAGATCAATGTCCGGAGCGTTTGTTAGTAGACAAAGACGAAATCAGTGCTCGCGATGGTTTTGGGGGCCTCGAATGGTCATTCCCGATATGATGGCCCTGAATTTGTCTCTGCTTTCATCTTACTTGCGGTCATTTCTTGTCGAAAAGTCCAACCGTTCCGCGAGAACGATGAGCGGAGCATTTGTTAATAACCAAAAAAGCAATGTTCGCGATGGTACTTGGGGTCTCGTTCGGTCATCCTAGACGCGCCGGCTCCGAGTTTGTCTTTGCTTTCACCTTACTTCCGGTCATTTTTCGTCAAGAAATCGGACGATGCCGCGAGAATAATGCCCGGACCATTTGCTAGTGAACGAAGATAAAAGCAGTGCACGCGATGGTTAGAGGGGTGTCTCGATCGGTCACCTCGAATACAACGGCCCCGAGTTTCTCTCTGCTTTCATCGTACTTCCGGTCATTTTTTGTCAAGAAGACTGACGACTGCGCGAGAACGATGACCGGAGCGTTCGTTACTAAACAAAGATGAAAGCAGTGCTCGCGACGGTTTTGGGGGCCTCGATTGGTCATTCCTGATACGACGGCCCCGAATGTTTCTCTGCTTTCATCTTACGTCTGGTCATTTTTCATCAAGAAGTCCAACGTTGCTACGAGAACGATGAGCGGAGCATTTGTTAATAATTTAAAAAAACGGAATGCTCGCGATGGCTCTTCGGGTCCCGTTCGGTCATTCTCGACGTCACGGCCCTGACGTTGTCTTTGCTTTCACCTTACTTCCGGTCATTTTTCGTCAAGAAATCTGACGATGCAGTCATAACATAATGCAATCAAAGGTAAAAGCAGTGCTCGCGGTGGTTCTGGGGGCCTCGGTCGGTCATTCTCGACGTGACGGCCCCGAGTTTGTTTCTGATTTCATCTGACCGCCGGTCGTTTTTTATCAAGAAGGCTGACGATGCCGCGCGAACGATGACCGAATCATTGTTAGTAAACAAAGATGAAAGCAGTGCTCGCGATGTTTTTGGGGGCCTCGATTCGTCATTCCCGATACGACGGTCCCGAGTATGTCTGTGTTTTCATCTCACTGCTGGTCATTTTTCGTCAAGAAGACAGACGATGCCGCGAGAAGGATGACCAGAGCATTTGTTAGTAAACAATGATGAAAGCAGTGCTCGCCGTGGTTCTGGGGGCCTCGATCGGTCATTCCCGGTACGACGGTCCCGTGTTTGTCTCTGCGTTTATCTTACTTCCGGTCATTTTTCGTTAAGGAGGCTGACGATACCACGAGAACGATGGCTGGATCATTTGTTACTAAACAAAGATAAAAGCGGTGCGCGCGATGATCCCCGTGGTGTCGGTCGGTCATCCTCGGCGCGACGGCACAGACTTTCTCTTAGCTTTCATGTCTCTTCCAGGAATTTTTCGTCCAAAAATCTATGTCGCACGAACTATGACCGGAGTGTTTGTTATTAAACAAAGGTAAAAGCAGCCCTAGCGATGGTTTTCGGGGTCTCGGTCGGACATCCCCGACCAGACGGCCCCAGTTTCGTCTCTGCTCTCATCTTAATTCCGGTCATTTTTCGTCACGCAAGCTAACGATGCGGCGAGAACAATGACCGGAGCGTTTGTTAATAAACAAAGATGTAATCAGTGCTCGCGATGGTTTTGGGGACCTCGATTGGTCGTTCCCGATACGGTGGCCCCGAATTTGTCTCTGCTTTCATCTTACTTGCGTTCATGTTTCGTTGAAAGGTCCAACCTTGGCGCGAGAACAATGAGCGGAACATTTGTTCAGAAATAAAAAAAGCAATGCTCGCGATGGTACTTAGGGTCTCGTTCGGTCATCCTCGACGTGACGCCCCGAGTTTGTCTTTGCTTTCACCTTACTTCCGGTCATTTTGCGACGAGAAGGCAGACGATGCCGTCATAACGATGACCGGAGCATATGTAAAAAAACAAATATAAAAGCAGTGCTAGCGATGGTTCTGAGGGGCTCGATCGGTCATTCTCGATACAACGGCCCCGAGTTTGTCTCTGCTTTCATCTTACTTCCGATCTTTTTCCCCAAGAAGTCTGATAATGCCGCGAGAACGATGACCGGAACATTTGCAAGTGAACGAAGATAAAAGCAGTACACGCGATGGTTAGGGGTGTCTCGGTCGGTCATTCCCAATACGACGGCCCCGAGTTTCTCGCTGCTTTCATCTCATTTCCAGTAAATTTTCGCCCAGAAATCTGACGATGCCGCAAGAACTACGACCGGAGCGATTGTGATTAAGTAAAGTTGAAAGCAGCGCTCGCGATGGTTTCGGGTGCCTCGATCGGATATTCCCGATACGAGGGGCCCAACTTTGTCTCTACTTTCATCTTACTTCCCGTCATTGTGCGTCAAGAAGACTGACGATGCCGCAAGAAGGATGACCGGAGCGTTTGTTACTAAACAAAGATGAAAGCAGTGCTCGCGATGGTTTTGGAGGCCTCCATTGGTCATGCCTGATACGACGGTCCCGAATTTGTCTCTGCTTTCATCTTACGTCCGGTCATTTTTCATCGAGCGGATGGATGATCGGAGGATTCCGCTCATCGTTCCGGGCCCGCCGTATCGGCTATGACCGATCGAGGACCCCATAACCTTCGCGTGCACTGCATCCATCTTTGTTTACTAACAAATGCTCCGGTTATCGTTCTCGCGCCATCGTCTGCCTTCTAGTCGCAAAATTACCGGAAATTAGATGAAGGCAGGGACCAAGTCGTGGCCCCCAAAACCATCGCGAGCGCTGCTTTCATCTGTATTTAACCACAATCGCTCCGGTCGTAGTTCTTGCGGCATCGTCAGATTTCTGGGCGAAAAATTACTGGAAGTGAGATGATAGCGGAGAGAAACTCGGGGCCGTCTTATTGGGACTGACCGAACGAGGCACCCCAAACCATCGCGTGCACTTCTTTTAGCTTCGTTTACTCGCAAATGTACCGGTCATCGTTATCGCGGTATCGTCAGACTTCTTGACGAAAAAAGACCCAAAGTCAGATGAAAGCAGAGACAAACTCGGGGCAGTTGTATCGGGAATGACCGATCGAGGCCCCCAGAAACATCGCAAGCAATGCTTTTATCTATGTTTTTTAACATATGCTCCGGTCATCATTATGACGGAATCGTCTGCCTTCTTGTCGCAAAATGACCGGAAATAAGATGTAAGCAGAGACAAATTCGGGGCCGTCGTATCGGGAATTGTTACGTCCGGGAATTTATTTTAGATAAAAAAAATAAATACCTTTAAGGAGAAATACGCGAATTCGGTTACGAGGTTGAATTTACGTTGATTATTTAATTAATGCAATTTTTCTTTATTTTGCAGGAACGGACGCCAGCCTTGAGATCCTGCCTTTAGTCGGGAATGTGCCCAACAGGGATGAGGATCGAGCCACGGTTTGATCGATAACTTGTGAATCACTCGCGGGGATAGGGCAGTCGGTAAAGAAAATAGTGAGTGGTAACGTGAACATGCGACTTACCCTACGAGCGACGGTCCGTAGCGGGTTTATCGACGGATGATCTGGTACCCGGGGAGAGGTCCTTCCGTCGGTAATGACGATTTCTAGGCGAACAACGATTCCAACGATAGACGGTGAGGTAGATTTCTCATTTTTCGACGAGCATCCGCCCATCAATGTACCGACTCGTTGTAGGTAAGGACGGGTTCCTGTCGTCCGACCGCGGTGACGAACTCGTGGAGCGAAAGGCAACGACGTCGACGACGGGAGAAAATTAGACGATGATGACAATCTCGATGTCCGAGGATACAACGACGGTGGATGCGTCTGAAGTGACGCTGCCGGTCGATCGAGTCACTACACGGGTGTACCCACGGGGGTCGATAAGGAGGACTTTTCCATAAAACGGAACGTTCGACACAACTTTTGGTATAATTTTCACCGAATGGAATGTTAGTGCGTCACGAATAATTTGTTTGAACACAGACGAGTTGCTTCCCCGAGATGCCGGTCGCGGCTTTTGCGCGACTATCGCGTTAGCGCGGCGAAGATTAAACTCGGTACCACCTCGTCTTCTTGGCATTTATGAATACAGATAAATATTTTTGGAAAATCAATTGACCGTTAACTGGGTAGATGAGAGGAGGAGTAAGATTATCATGCAGCAGGGGTTCGAGACACGAATTAATCGACGTGCAGTAAGGGTACAACCGGTAGATTCAGTCTCGAAATTTAAGCGAGGTAAGAATTGACGACGTGCAGTGTTGGCACAACCGACAAATCTTCGGAAAATGAAGGGAGGATGGATGAAGGGTTGATTTAATTAATGGACGGTTGATTTCTACGTATGATATGCGAAATTGCGAAATTAAATATATTCAGGTAGCTGAAATGCCGAGGAAACGATGGTGAGAGAATGTCGACTCAAATGAATTTTGTAAAAGACGAATGGACGATCTAAACAATACACGACGCGATCGAAAGAATGTATTCGACGAGGGATAAAGGATCGCGAAATAATCATTCACTGACTCTGGAAATGTATACGTATAGGTATATATTGTTACAAACTTGGGAATAAATATAATTACACACAACTCTGCGGAGTAGAATACGACAAGATTAAACGCAATGAAACTCAAACTTCGAGTTACAATTCGGTAAAATAACAATGTGAAAAATAAAGAAATGTTTTAAAGAATGGTTCCGATTTTCCAGCGTGCGGGTCCGACACGAACGAGGCGAGCGGAGAAGCGCAACTGACTGGTGGAGAGACCGGAGAACTGGCGAGCAGCGGAGAACTCGGCTTTTTATTGGTGCGGTGGTGGAACGGCGTGGTGCGCATGCGCCGCGGAGAGGAGACGCCGACGCTGATGTTCCTTCTCGCTTGCTCTTATGGCGTTAAATGGAAGATTCGACGATAAATGAATTATTTAATTTAAATGTTACAAAAATAATTATGTCGGTTGGACTGACGATAAGTTAATATTTTTAATTTATCGTTAGTCTCACAATTTGTTACAATAATATCTGTTTTTAAATAAAGAAATATAATTTTATATAAGTTCCAATTGCTGTTATTTATTATTTTGCGTGCGAAACAGATTCGATGTAAAAATACGGCGGTTATATGAGAGAATTGCAATGCGAAATATACGAGTTGCGTATAATAATTATACATGTGTAATTTTTAATTAATCAAATAGAGCGCACTATTATTTATTCGAAAGTAATCGTATTTAATATTTGGCTTTAGAAATACTTTTATTCGTATGTAAATGTTCATAATGGCTAATTGTTTTTAGATATGTTAATAGCGCGTGACATATTTGTAATACTGATAATACTGAATTATAACGATTATCGCTTAACTAATTGATTAAAATAACGTTTATAATTTATGTGTCGCATTAAACATTTATTATAATTATTAATAATATTGTAAGTCGCATTGTGACGGCCCTAATTATTATTTGAATAATTTCTTTATTAATTAGAGCGTGTATGAAATCGTTCTAGAATATTCTGCGCGTGGAAATAATAATAATGATATGGGCTTGGAAACAAAGGAGACAAAGAGGCGATACGTGATATTGGCATTGGAGCGGATGTTGAGTCTACAAGGTATGGAGTGATAGCGATTTGTTTATCCCTTAATTAATTCTTAGGATTCGGCATGATGTGATATTGTTTAAATTATTATTTCGTAGAAGCCTACGTGCAACACGTGGCTTGCATCATGGCGGCGCGTCCGAGAGAGACGCGACGAGTGCGAGAGAGAAAGAGATGTACATGCGCTGGGAAAGTTCGGGAAAAATATCTGCTTTATGTCTTCTATTGTATGCTTGAAAATGGGAAAGCGTACGAGGAGAGACTTATACTGTAAAAAGAGCGCTTGCTCAAAAGAGCAAGCGCTCTTTTGAGCGCTTTTTGAAAACAAGAGGCAATAAAGCAATTCAAGTGTTTTCTGGAAAATGTCTCGAAGGGAAGCGTTCGCTCGACGCGAGGGGCAATAAAGTAATTTGGGAAAAAGTCACGTAGCGTCTATTTGCTATAGTAGTCATGAGTAAGAGAGAGAGAGGGTTAGGCCGGGTGAGAGTAAGAGAGAGAAAGACTCTATATACGAGGCGAACCGCGGGGTCGCGGGTATATCGCGAGTCCGCGGGTTACGCAATCTCGCGGTTTTTCGCGAGCACGTGTAAATAGGGGTGAGTGGGTTAATAGTCGTGATCCGTGGGTCGCGAATTATATCGCGGATCCGCGGAAAACGAGATTCGCGATTAAGGAGGAAGGTTTTTGTGATACGGGTTACATGAGCATGAAGGAGGTACGCGGGTAACCCGAAGGAGAAGGTTGGAAGATGAGAAAGATTCGATTGAGCGCGCAAAGTATCAGGCGCGCAGGAGGAGTACATTGGTCTCCTAGCGGAGCGCTAGAGAGAGACGGAGCGAGGGCGCGCGGGTGCGCGCGAGCGTTAAGGAGAGACGAGGATAGCAAGCGGGTGCGCGCGGGTGCTGAGCTCGGCGCGCTAGCTAGGCGCGTTCAGCGGAAGTAGATACATACTAGGGAAAGTCGTATGTGCGCAGACAAAATAAGAAATGATGAAAAATAAATGCGCTCGTTACAATATGAGTTAAGGTTAACGAAAAAATTATTCTTGTATTGTGGATTATAAATTTGTATATATGTATGTATAGCAATGTATATATCTATAGGTATCGTATATATGCGTATGTGTATATGTATGTATGTATACGTATGTAAATATATATATATATATATATGTATGTGTATTCGTATAGAAAAAAGGACGAGATCGGTATATGTATATGTGCATATATATATATGGAGAATGGAGGGCAAGATCGCCAGAACGTAACAGAATAACCTTTCGAGGCCCCCAAAACCATCGTGAGCACTGCTTTCATCTTTATTTAATAACAATCGCTCCGGTCATTGTTCTTGCGGCATCGTCACAATTCTGGACGAATAATTCCCGCAAGAGAGATGAAAGGAGAGAGAAACTCGGTGCCGTCGCGCCGAGGATGGCAGACTGAGACCATAAGAATCATCGCGGGCCCTGCTTTTATCTTTGTGTGGTAACAAATGCTCCGGTCATCGTTCTCGCGGCATCGTCAGCCTTCTTGACGAAAATAACCGGAACTAAGATGAAAGCGGAGACAAACTCCGGACCGTCGTATCGGGAATGTCACCGATCGATGCCCCAAGAACTATCGCGAGTACTGCTTTCACCTTTGTTTACTAACAAATGCTCCGGTCATCGTTCTGGCGGCATCGTCAGCCGTCTTGACGTTAAATTACCAGAAGTAAGATGAAAGCAGAGGCAAACTAGGGTTCGTCGTATAGCGAATGACCGATCGAGACACCCCTAACCATCGCGTGCACGGCTGTTATCTTTGTTTACTAGCCGTTGCCCCGGTCATCGTTCTCGCGGCGTTGTCGGACTCCTTGACGAAAAATGACCGTAGGTAAGATGCCAGGAGAGACGAACTCTGCGCCGGCGAGTCGGGGATTACCGATCGAGGCCCCCAGAACCGTCTCGAGTACCGCTTTTACTTCTGTCAAATCCTTCTGCCATCGTTCTCACGGCATCAGCAGACTTCTTAACGCACTGTGAACGGAAATAAGATAAAAGCGAGAGCAAACTCGGTGCCGTCACAGCGTCGATGTCCCATTGAGCCCCCCAGAACCGGCACGAGCACCGGTTTTATCTTTGTTTTATGACAATTGCTACTGTCTTCGGGGTCGCGGCATCGTCAGACTTTTTGACACACTACGACTGAAAGTCAGATAAAAGTGGAGACGGATTCGGCCCTGTCATATCCGGAATGTTCGAGTGTAGACTCAAGAGGCATTCGCAGTACCGATTTTATCTTCCGTACACCATCAATATTCTTATAACAGTTCTCGCAGCATCGTGAGATTTCTCGACGCAATCTGATTGGAAGGAAGAAGAATTTGACGACGGATTCGGTACAATAATATCCGGAATGCTTGAGTGAAGCCCGAGAACCATTCGAAGCACCGATTTTATCGTTGCTTCGTTAACAACCACGCTCTATGATACGTCAACAAACACACCTAAGCGGAGCATAACATTTTCGAGAAACGGCAGATCAGGACCAGTCCTTTGTCCGTACTCGAATTTTTGTACGGGACACACGGTCCATGGAATTTCCTCGACATCTGGACTTGGTCAGAATCAAACTTCACCAAGAATCACCTAGCTCTTCTCGGATTTCCTTTCCATGCATCTCTTCATGAGGGCCCCTTAGAAGCATGTTTGCAAAATTTCAGTGCTTTCAATTGTCGGAAAGTGCATGAAATATCGACGTTTCATTTTGCGTCCCACAGAAAATCATTATTTCTCTATTTATTTATTTAATCATTCATGATTGTTATTGTGGTCGAATCACGCATCTTCGCCTCTTGTTAGATGCATGTTCGCAAAATTTCAAGGCTCTACGTAGTCGCAAAGTGGATGACATGTCGGTCTCTCGTTTTGCATACCACAGAAGATTGTTCTTCTAACTTTCTCATTCACTTTTCTTTTAAGTTGAATTATGCATTGCCAAGATTAATAATCATCTGAAATAAAATAATCAAGTAAAGAAAAGCTTTCAACTTGTTAACATAATCGCTCGGTGCTTCAAAATTTAAGAAACACCAACTTATTTATCTTTCGATTCATTATTCCGATGAATCCAATAAATAATCTAATTTTTGTATCGTTATCGCATTTATCATTGCGGCACGAAGAATTTCAAGCATCACACTGGGCAGAGACCAAAAACAGCGCCACTACAAAAATGCATTTTTCAAAAAGTTTTTCAACATCGTCCACGGGCTAAAAAAAATTCCCGCCTGAATCAAAACTTGGGTCGTTTAGCGTGATTCTTGAGCTTCAATTTCGTATTATTTTGCTCTTTGTACGACCACTAGTCGCTGAGATATCGCCAATTGATTGAAAATTCGCCTTTTTTTTCCTTGATCATCGATATCTCATGACGTAATCATCGTACAGCGAACGGGAGGTGCATTTCGGAAACTCGAATAACTCCTCTATAAAATCCTTTTGCTATTTGAGAGAAAAAAAAATTTTAATCTAAATATTGATTCCTAAAAGTATTAAAAAATGACTTTTTCCACCATTTTGGAGAATCTACCACAACTTAGCAAATATTGGGAAAATGATGAATGTTTCCAGGAATTTTTTGAGCTTAATACATGCCTAAAGACCCTGTAAATTTGCAAAGGGATCGGTTAAACCGTTTTTTTTATCCGAATCGACAAACTTTCATGAAAAATTGAAGGGGCAGATTTCTTGCTCGTTAGACGTCAAAGGATGATGGTTAAGATGAAAACATAAATTCGTTATCGTCCTCACTACTTTGATTTGCTTGTAATTCTGCATTAACTACTCATCAAATCTTACGAACGAAAATAAAAGTTTGTAATGAATTTTTTTCGTGATATCGTTTTTCGTGATATAATCGCATAGTTATTCGTGTACAAAAGGCGTATAAAGATCCGCTTGAGGGTATCAACTTAATTTAATGCACCTCATTTTAAGTCGCTAAGTTATAGCATGCAATCAAAGGAATCGCAGATGATAATTTCATGCAATTTTGTAAACATATTGAAATAAAAAAATAAAAAAATAGGTTTTTTAAAAATATATACTGAATAGTTAATGGGAAATTGTAAGAAAAAAAACAGAACTATGCCCCAATATTGTGATTTCTTTTCATTTCAAAATCTGTAGAAAGTTTTATAATATGATCACCTGTTCAGTGTTGATTCGATTTTTTTGATTGCATGCTATAATTTAGCGAGTTAAAATTGCTTGCATTAAATCGAATTGATACCCCCAATCGAATCTTCATACACCTTTTTAACACGCATCGCCATGCGATTCTTCAATGGGTAACGATTTTAAAATAAATCAAAACTTTGCAAGTTGTTTTTGGATGCGCGACTTAATGAGTATTTAATGCTAAATTACATGCAAACAAAATTAGTGAGAAAACTAACGAATTGTTTTCCATCTTAACCATGTATTCGGCTCAAAAAATACCTGGAAATATCGATAGTTTTTGCAATACTTGCAAGCTGTTGGTGGATATGCCAAAACGGCGGAAAAAGTATGTAAAAAAATGCAAATGTAATGTAAATAAATGCAAATTTAGCTTAAAAAAAACCTTTTCGTTCAAATACCAAAATGAACTTATAGGGGAGTTATTCGAGTTTCTGAAACCCACCTTCCCTTCGCTGTACGATCATTACTTCAAGAGATATCGATGATCAACGCCAGAGCTGAATTTTTGGTCTATTGGCGGGATTGCAGCGACAAGTGATCGCACAAAGAGCAAAAAATACCAATTTGTAGCGAAAGAATAAGTACCCAAGCATTACTTGAGGCAGAGCATTTTTTTTAGCCCGTGGACGATGTTGAAAGACGACAAAAAATGAAGTTTTTAAATCGCTCCATTTTGTATCTTAGCGCCAAGGATGACACTAAAAAAACTTGAAAAATTTGCTCACAAATGCTTAGTTGTGAACACCTTTGACTTCTGGAAACGTCAGCTGCGGCTCGACGTTTCTCGGTGATGTCTGCGTCCCCTTGACAGTCGCGACGCGAACACAGCAGCGGAAGCTCCAGTGCCTTCTCTGTCCGCTGAATCCGTTGGCAGGTCCCGCCGTTCCCGAGATACGGCGGAAGTCAAAATCAACGTTTACACTATCGTTCGATTTCGAAATTTTGATGTTGTTTTTCTCAGTGATAACATTTCCGACCCACTTCTATTCGGATCTTCCGTGTTCAAAATCGAGTCGACTTCGCTTCAGTTGGCGTGGAAGGGCATTTTTTTATTCTCCAACAAATTTTTCTTTTTGTCCATGAAAATGATTTTTTTCATATGAACCCTATATTTTTTTTCGAAAAGTTCCCGAAAAACTATTCCAAAAGCGCACCTCAACTGAAACGAAATGGCCGCCCAAATGGATTTAAAAATAGGTGGCCATCCCCAAATTGTCACACTGTATATATATATATATATATATATGTATAAGTAGTATGGGGGCCACTATGGCGACCCCCACTCCTCATCCCCAATCCTACCCCCACTCCTCGGCAGCCGAGGTGGTGGGGATGGAGTGGGGATGACCGTGCTTATCCCCTCCCCCGCGCCCCAGAGGGGTGCGGAGGGGGGGGGGGAGGCCGGAGTGGGGGTTTCGCCATAGTGGCCCCATTTTTTTTCTGCTTTCTGAAAATTCATTTTTAGTTTATTTTGCTCACCGTTGCTGCTCCTTGTGACGGTGAACTCCGAGGGTACGCACACACACACACACACACACACACGCGCGCGCGCGCGCGCGCCCACACGAGCACGAGTGTCACGGCTCGATCTCCCACCCCTCCGGCTCGAACGAGTTGTCGAACCCGTCGTCGGGCCACCCCGCGTCGTAAAAAGCGACGGGTTCGGGCCCATCGCTCAACGCCGCGATGAGTACCGTCGCGACGTCGACCCCGTTGTACATGCGTACACGGAGGAGGGGGGTGCCGCTTTCGGCCACAGCCACGACGACGCGGTTCTCTACGAGGTCAGCGAGCAGGTCCGAGACGAAGGGGATGGTTTCAAGATGCGCGATCCCCGAAACCGTGCACTGAACCACGAGACCCGCATCAAACGCGCAAAAGGGCGCTGGGGTATACAGCGAGTCCGCGTCTACGTACCCGCTGTACCCCATCATCCACGAAAAAAACTTCACTGTATCCCTCGGAGTCGCACGACACTATGTTCCCGCTGCCCGACGCTGCACGTAAAATGCGTACAGGGCTTCACGCAACCACTCGTGCGTTTCGCCCGTCGCCACTGTACGTATATATATACGGCCAAGCCGTCGACGCGGGAAACACGGCACGCGAACGGCGCCACAGGGAGCTCGAGGCACTCGGGATACATTTTTGGCGAACTGGTGTAAAAGAAGACGAGACGCACGGGACGGAGTCTGAAGAGCAACTGAAGCTGCCCGTCGTATGAAGAGCATCTTTTGCAGATTTTGACAGGTCAGCATAATTGCACGCGTGCGAGGTAGCCGATGCATCGTTCTACGATGAGCTCACCCGCCGTTGAGCGCGATCGTTCTATGATGAGTTCATCCGATGGCGAGCATGGAGTTTAGATAGCATAGATGCAAGCTAAGCAGTCAGTTCATCCGCCAGTGAGCTCACCGCACGAGTTCCCGAATTAGGCTGATAACTGTCAAAATCTTTTGCGCAGCAACCCGCAAGGGAGAAACCGTATTCTCGGCCTCTCCTCCGCGGGAAACGCGGCACGCGAACGGCGCCAGAGGGAGCTCGAGGCACTCGGGATACATTTTTGGCGAACTGGTGTAAAAGAAGAAGACGAGACGCACGCGACGGAGTTTGAAGAGCAACTGGAGCTGCCCGTCGTATTAAGGGCATCTTTTGCAGATTTTGACAGGTCAGCATAATTGCACGCGTGCGAGGTAGCCGATGCATCGTTCTACGATGAGCTCACCCGCCGTTGAGCGCGATCGTTCTACGATGAGCTCATCCGACGGCGAGCACGGACTTTAGATAGCATAGATGCAAGCTAAGCAATGAGTTCATCCGCCGGTGAGCTCACCGCACAAGTTCGCGAATTATGCTGATAACTGTCAAAATCTTTTGCGCAGCAACCCGCAAGGAAGAAACAGTATTCTCGGCCTCTCCTCTTCGTGCGGATATTCGTACCTGCTATAAGCGCACACACCGACGGACACGAGCATGGGTGTGTCGTGACATCGGGCCGCGCGCGCGCGCACACACACACACACACACACACACACACACACACACACACACACACACACACACACACACACACACACACACACACACACACACGCACGCACACACACACACACACACACACACACACACACACACACACGCACGCACACACACACACACACACACACACACACACACACACACACACACACACACACACACACACACACACACACACACACACACACACACACACACACACACACACACACACACACACACACACACACACACACACACACACACACACACACACACACACACACACACACACACACACACACACACACACACACACACACACACACACACACACACACACACACACACACACACACACACACACACACACACACACACACACACACACACACACACACACACACACACACACACACACACACACACACACACACACACACACACACACACACACACACACACACACACACACACACACACACACACACACACACACACACACACACACACACACACACACACACACACACACACACACACACACACACACACACACACACACACACACACACACACACACACACACACACACACACACACACACACACACACACACACACACACACACACACACACACACACACACACACACACACACACACACACACACACACACACACACACACACACACACACACACACACACACACACACACACACACACACACACACACACACACACGCGCAAGGGAGAAGCCGTATTACCGGCCTCTCCTCTTTGTGCGGATATTCGTACCTGCTATACAGCGCACACACCGACGTGCACGAGCATCGGGCGGCTTGCCGGCCCACACACACGCGCGCCTTCTTAGCAGCGCGCAAGGGAGAAGCCGTACTCTCGGCCTCTCCTCTTTGTACGGATATTCGTACCCGCTGTAGAGCGCGCACACCGACGAGCACGAGCATACGTGTGTGTGTGGCACAGGGCCGCTTGCTACTGCACACACGCACGCGCATCGCAAGCTTCTCTTAGGTATAAAAAAGCAGTGATTGGCCGAGGGATTATTGTTTTTCGATCCATAGTTTTTGTTAACGAATATCCAGCGTTTTTTGCTCACCCAATATCAATGCAATGAACGAGTAAAAAACAGATCGTCCGGTCGTTCGTTCGTTCGTCCGTTAAACGGACGTAAGCTCGAACGCACGCGACGAACGATCAAGTACACGCAGTGAGTAAATGAAGGAACAAGCGATCGAACGTTCGAAGGATCGCACGATCGGAGGACCCAACGGACGAGCGCATCGACCAGTCCATCGAACACATGAACGAGCGAATACCACAGTTCCATGTGGTGGTATCGATTTTCAGGAAAAACTATCTATGTTCGTTGAAAAAACATCGAAAAAAAATCTTCGCGCAATCCCAGCTGTTTGATAGGTAAAAGAACTTTGCAGTCGTTCGTTGTTTCGATCGCTCGATGCGTTTGCTCGCTCGTTCGGTCTTTCGTTCGCTAGCCCGTTGCGCCTGTACGATCGTTCGTTCGTTCGCTCGATGGTTCGTTCAATCGCTCGTTCGTCCATTCCTTCGCCGCGTTCACTCAATCGTTCGTTGCGCTCGTTCGATCGTTCGTGCCATTGTTTATTTCATATGCAAAAGAAGCGTGTGTTCATTCGTTCGTTACCTTCGTTCGCTCGTTTTTGTGAAACGAAATAAAAAATCAAAATCGTCATGGAAACAAATCGAAACCGATGCCTCCGTTCGAAAGTTCGTTTAATCGCTTCTACGGAGCGAAATAAAAAAATCAAAATCGGCATGAACAAAATCGTTATCAAAATCGCTGTTCCCTTTTGTTCATTAGTTCCATCCGTTCGCTCGATCGTTTGTTCGCTGCGGTCGTTCGGACAAGCAGCGAGTAAATGAAGGAACAAGCGATCTAACGTTCGAAGGATCGGACGATCGGAAGACCCAACGAACGAGCGCATCGACAGGTCCATCGAACAAATGAACGAACGAATACCACAGTTCCATGTGGTGGTATCGATTTTCACGGATAAACTCTCTATGTTCGTTGAAAAAACATCTATCGAAAAAAATCGTCGCGCAATCCCTGCTGTTTGACATGTAAAAGAACTTTGCAGTCGTTGGGTGTTTCGATCGTTCGATGCGTTTGCTCACTCGTTCGATCTTTTCGTTCGTTAACCCGTTGCGTCCGTACAATCGTTCGTTCAATCACTCATTCGTTCATTCCTTCGCCGCGTTCACTCGATCATTCGTTGCGCTCGTTCGATCGTTCGTGTCATTGTTTATTTCATATGCAAAAGAAGCGTGTGTTCATTCGATCGTTACCTTCGTTCGCTCGTTTTTATGAAACGAAATAAAACATCAAATTCGTCATGGAAACAAATCGAAACCGATGCTTCCATTCGATCGTTCGTTCAATCGCTTGTGCATAGCGAAACCAAAAAATCGGAATCGGCATGAAAAAAATCGTAATCAAAATCGCTGTTCTCTTTTGGTCATTAATTCCATCCGGTCGCTCGATCTTTTGTTCGCTGCGCTCGTTCCGCGTTGTGCCCGCTCGATCGTTCGTTCAATCGCTCGTTCGGTCATTTCTTCATTGCTCTTGTTCGACATTTTGTTTATTCGATCGTTTGTTGCGTGATTTCTACGTTTTATCACTGCATCTGTTACGTTTGTTCTACCCTTCGGTGCGTTCGCTCGACCGCTCGTTCGTTTTACATTAAACTTCTCCGACAATAAACGCTCGACGGAGACGTTGATGGAGATACTTTCAGGAATGTTCGCGAGTCAGCAAAAATGCAGCTACGCGAAATATCGGTTTCCACGCTCGGAGAAATAAATCTCGAGATTTTCAAAAAGGCTACTGTCTCCGAATGTGCTACATGCATGCGTGATAAAACACACAGTTAGCGTAGCAGACGCAATGGACAAGCCGTATTCTCGGCCTCGCCTCTTTGTGCGGATATTCGTACTCGGTATAGAGCGTGCACACCGACAAGCACGAGCATACGTGTATGTGGCACCGGACCGCTTGCTACTACATGCATGGGCCCGCGTAGCTGCCCGCGAGGGAGAAGCCGTATTCTCGGCCTCTCCTCTTTGTGCGGATATTCGTACCCGCTATAGAGCGCGCACACCGACGAGCACGAGCATACGTGTGTGTGTGTGTGTGTGTGTGTGGCACAGGGCCGCTTGCTAATACACACACGCACGCGCGTGACAAGCTTCTCTAAGATATAAAAAAAGCAGTGATTGGCCGAGGGATTATTGTTTTTCGATCCATAGTTTTCGTTAACGAATATCGAGCATTTCTTGTTCACCCAATATCAATGCAATGAACGAGTGAAAAACGGATCGTCCGGTCATTCGTTCGTTCGTCCGTTAAACGGACGTAAGATCGAATGCACGCAACGAGCGATCAAGTACACGCAGTGAGTAAATGAAGGAACAAGCGATCGAACGTTCGAAGGATCGCACGATCGCAAGACCCAACGAACGAGCGCATTGGCAGGTCCATCGAACAAATGAACGAACGAATACCACAGTTCCATGTGGTGGTATTGATTTTCAGGGAAAAATTCTCTATGTTCGTTGAAAAAACATCTATCGAAAAAAAAATCTTCGTGTAATCCCTGCTGTCTGATATGTAGAAGAACTTTGCAGTCGTTGGTTGTTTCCGTCGTTTGATGCGTTTGCTCGTTCGGTCGGTCTTTCATTCGTAAACCCGTTGCGTCCGTACGATCGTTCGTTGCTTCGCTCGATGGTTCGTTCAATCATTCGCCGCGTTCACTCGATCGTTCGATCGTTCGTGTCGAGCAACAAACAAATGAACGAACAAGCGATTGAACGAACTATCGAAAGGAGGCAGCGGTTTCGATTTGTTTCCATGACGATTTTGATTTTTTATTTCGTTTATTAAAAACGAGCGAACCAAAAATCTCGAAATTTACTTCTCCGAGTGTGTAACCCGATATTTCGCGAGCAACAAACAAATGAACGAACAAGCGATTGAACGAACTATCGAACGGAGGCATCGGTTTCGATTTGTTTCCATGACGATTTTGATTTTTTATTTCGTTTCATAAAAACGAGCGAACGAAGGGAACGAACGAATGGACGAACGAGTGAATGAAGACACGCTTCTTTGGCATATGAAATAAACAATGACACGAACGATCGATCGAGCGCAGCGATCGATCGAGTGAACGCGGCGAAGGAATGAACGAACGAGTGATTGAACGAACCATCGAGCGAATGAACAAACGATCGAGTGAACGCGGCGAAGGAATGAACGAACGAGTGATTGAACGAACCATCGAGCGAATGAACGAACGATCGTACGGACGCAACAGGTAAACGAAAGACCGAACGAGCGAGCAAACGCATCGAACGATCGAAACAACGAACGACTGCAAAGTTCTTTTACATATCACACAGCAGGGATTGCGCGAAGATTTTTTTTCGATAAATGTTTTTTCAACGAACATAGAGAGTTTTTCCCTGAAAATCGATACCACCACATGGAACTGTGGTATTCACTCGTTCATTCGTACGATGGACCGGTCGATGCGCTCGTTCGTTGGGTCTTCCGATCGTGCGATCCTTCGAACGTTCGATCGCTTGTTGCCTCATTTACTCACTGCGTGTACTTGTTCGTTCATTGCGTGCATTAGATCTTACGTCCGTTTAACGGACGAACGAACGAATGACCGGACGATCCGTTTTTAACTCGTTCATTGCATTGATATTGGGTGAACAAAAAACGCTCGATATTCGTTAACAAAAAGTATGGATCGAAAAACAATAATCCCTCGGCCAATCACTGCTTTTTAATATCTCAAAGACGCTTGCGACGCGCGTGTGTGTGTGTGCAGTAGCAAGCGGCCCTGTGCCACACACGCACGTATGCTCGTGCTCGTCGGTGTGCGCCCTCTACAGCGGGTACGAATATCCGTACAAAGAGGAGAGGCCGAGAGTACGGCTTCTCCCTTGCGGGCTGCTACGAGGGCGCGCGTGTGTGTGGGCCGGCTAGCCGCCCGATGCTCGTGCACGTCGGTGTGTGCGCTGTATAGCAGGTACGAATATCCGCACAAAGAGGAGAGGCCGAGAATACGGCTTCTCCCTCGCGTGCGTGCGTGCGTGCGTGCGTGCGTGCGTGCGTGCGTGCGTGCGTGCGTGCGTGCGTGCGTGCGTGCGTGCGTGCGTGCGTGCGTGCGTGCGTGCGTGCGTGCGTGCGTGCGTGCGTGCGTGCGTGCGTGCGTGCGTGCGTGCGTGCGTGCGTGCGTGCGTGCGTGCGTGCGTGCGTGCGTGCGTGCGTGCGTGCGTGCGTGCGTGCGTGCGTGCGTGCGTGCGTGCGTGCGTGCGTGCGTGCGTGCGTGCGTGCGTGCGTGCGTGCGTGCGTGCGTGCGTGCGTGCGTGCGTGCGTGCGTGCGTGCGTGCGTGCGTGCGTGCGTGCGTGCGTGCGTGCGTGCGTGCGTGCGTGCGTGCGTGCGTGCGTGCGTGCGTGCGTGCGTGCGTGCGTGCGTGCGTGCGTGCGTGCGTGCGTGCGTGCGTGCGTGCGTGCGTGCGTGCGTGCGTGCGTGCGTGCGTGCGTGCGTGCGTGCGTGCGTGCGTGCGTGCGTGCGTGCGTGCGTGTGTGTGTGTGTGTGTGTGTGTGTGTGTGTGTGTGTGTGTGTGTGTGTGTGTGTGTGTGTGTGTGTGTGTGTGTGTGTGTGTGTGTGCCCGCAAGCGGCCCGATGTCACGACACACGTATGCTCGTGTCCGTCGGTGTGTGCGCTTATAGCAGGTACGAATATCCGCACGAAAAGGAGAGGCCGAGAATACGGTTTCTTCCTTGCGGGTTGCTGCGCAAAATATTTTGACAGTTATCAGCATAATTCGCGAACTCGTGCGGTGAGCTCACCCGACGGATGAACTGATTGCTTAGCTTGCATCTATGCTATCTAAAGTCCGTGCTCGCCATCGGATGAGCTCATCGTAGAACGATGCATCGGCTACCTCGCACGCGTGCAATTATGCTGACCTGTCAAAATCTGCAAAAGATGCCCTTAATACGACGGGCGGCTTCAGTTGCTCTTCAAACTCCGTCGCGTGCGTCTCGTGTTCTTCTTTTACACCAGTTCGCCAAAAATGTATCCCGAGTGCCTCGAGCTCCCTCTGGCGCCGTTCGCGTGCCGCGTTTCCCGCGGAGGAGAAGCCGAGAATACGGTTTATCCCTTGCGGGTTGCTGCGCAAAATATTTTGACAGTTATCAGCATAATTCGCGAAATCGTGCGGTGAGCTCACTGGCGGATGAACTCACTGCTTAGCTTGCATCTATGCTATCTAAACTCCGTGCTCGCCATCGGATGAGCTCATCATAGAACGATCGCGCTCAACGGCGGGTGAGCTCATCGTAGAACGATGCATCGGCTACCTCGCACGCGTGCAATTATGCTGACCTGTCAAAATCTGCAAAAGATGCTCTTCATACGACGGGCAGCTTCAGTTGCTCTTCAGACTCCGTCGCGTGCGTCTCGTCTTCTTCTTTTACACCAGTTCGCCAAAAATGTATCCCGAGTGCCTCGAGCTCCCTGTGGCGCCGTTCGCGTGCCGTGTTTGCCGCGTCGACGGCTTGGCCGTATCTATAGACGTACAGTGGCGACGGGCGAAATGCACGAGTGGTTGCGTGAAGCCCTGTACGCATTTTACGTGCAGCGTCGGGCAGCGGGAACATAGTGTCGTGCGACTCCGAGGGATACAGTGAAGTGTTTTTCGTGGATGATGGGGTACAGCGGGTACGTAGACGCGGACTCGCTGTATACCCCAGCGCCCTTTTGCGCGTTTGTTGCGGGTCTCGTGGTTCAGTGCACGGTTTCGGGGATCGCGCATCTTGAAACCATCCCCTTCGTCTCGGACCTGCTCGCGGACCTCGTAGAGAACCGCGTCGTCGTGGCTGTGGCCGAAGGCGCCACCCCCCTCCCCCGTGTACGCATGTACAACGAGGTCGACGTCGCGACGGTACTCATCGCGGCGTTGAGCGATGGGCCCGAACCCGTCGCTTTTTACGACGCGGGGTGGCCCGACGACGGGTTCGACGACTCGTTCGAGCCGGAGGGGCGGGAGAACGAGCCGTGACACTCGTGCTCGTGTGGGCGTGTGTGTGTGTGTGTGTGTGTGTGTGTGTGTGTGTGTGTGTGTGTGTGTGTGTGTGTGTGTGTGTGTGTGTGTGTGTGTGTGTGTGTGTGTGTGTGTGTGTGTGTGTGTGTGTGTGTGCGTACCCTCGGAGTTCACCGTCACAAGGAGCAGCAACGGTGAGCAAAACAAACTAAAAATGAATTTTCAGAAAGCAGAAAAAAAATGGGGCCACTATGGCGAAACCCTCACTCCGGCCTTCCCCCCCTCCGCACCCCTCTGGGGCGCGGGGGAGGGGATAAGCACGGTCATCCCCACTCCATCCCCACCACCTCGGCTGCCGAGGAGTGGGGGTAGGAGCGGGGATGAGGAGTGGGGGTCGCCATAGTGGCCCCCATACTACTTGTATAGATATTCGAAGTATGCACATGAGTATACATATGGTACATAAGTACTCTGAGCTCCTAGAGTATATATATATATATATATATATATATATATATATATATATATATATATATATATATATATATATATATATATATATGTACACTTCGCACAAAAATTAAAGGAGCAAGAAAAAAATCCAAATTTTTGGGGGATTTTCAACAGGCTGTAACTTATACAAAAATGGTCGTACAGCAAAAAAAACACAGCAAATTGTAGCTCCAAGTGTCTAGTTTTCGGATCTGGGTTTGAAATTTTTTTTTTGAAAATATTTTTCGAGTAATCATAAGAAAACCACCGAAAAAAAAATTTTCGAAATTTTTTTGGTTCTTTTTTTAAATCTACGGACGTGGAATTTTTTTTTTCGACTTAACCTCTATATGGAGCGGATAGCTTGTTTATTCAGCTTTAATTTGGTTTTTTAAAAATCTCGATACGAGCATTTCTCGCTGAGATATCGGTGTTTGAATGGAAATAGATCATTTTGTCTTTGATTACCAATATCTCAGCAACCAATGATCGCACAGAAATTTGGAGGTTGGTTTCAAAAACTTGAATAAATTCTCCACAAGGATTGGCTATTGAATTTTGGAAAAAAAATTTTTTTTTCAATTACTACATGAATTTGAAAAAGCAACCAAAAAAGGGCTTTTTGTGGTTTTTTGGAAAATCAAGCGCCCAATCAAAAGTATTGCGGAAACCACTAATGTTAAGTATGTCCTTTACTGTTCAATATGCCCACAAAAACCCTACGAAGTTTCAATTTAATCCAGCCAACCGTTTATTTTTCCCACTTGATCGAATTTTTGAAAAAATTAAAGGAGCAAGAATTTCGCTCTGAAAATGTCATAATTTTTATCAAAAATGAAATAAAAATTTTTTTTTCATTTTTCTCTCAATTCTGTATTAGTGACTTGGAAGATTTAAGAAGAAAAAAAATCGAAAATTTGAGAAAAAAAAATTCCAAAATTTTTGAAAATTTTTTTTTTTTTTTTTTTCAATTGGCTGGAAACTTCAGAAAATTGAAAAAAAAAATTACCGCCGGCAATAGCGTTACCCAAAGCGTACCACTTGGACGTTGCACGGCGGATTTACGCTTCTTTTGTGCTTGCGCACGTGTATGTGTGTGGTTTTATCAGAGATTGAGACCCTGTGGTTCGTCACTTCCACAGTATTTTGTGACTCCAAACTCACTCTCCGAAGATTGTGTGTGTGTGTGTGTGTGTGTGTGTGTGTGTGTGTGTGTGTGTGTGTGTGTGTGTGCGTGCGTGCGTGCGTGTGCGTGTCCGTGTGCGTGGGCGTGGGCGTGTGCGTGCGTGTGTGTGTGTGTGTGTGTGTGCTTGAAATTGCAATTGAAAATTGATTTGAATTGAATTGAATTGAAATTGAGTTGAATTGAAAAAAAAATTAAAGAAAAAAAAAAATTTCAAAAATTTTGGAATTTTTTTTTCAAAAATTTTCGATTTTTTTTTTTTCTTAAATTTTCCAAGTCACTAATACAGAATTGAGAGAAAAATGGAAACATTTTTTTTTTATTTTTGATAAAAATTATGACATTTTCAGAGCGAAATTCTTGCTCCTTTAATTTTTTTAAAAATTCGATCAAGTGAAAAAAAAAACGGTTGGCTGGATTAATTTGAAACTTCGTTGGGTTTTTGTGGGTATATTGAACAGTAAAAGGCACACTTAACATTAGTGGTTTCCGCATTATTTGTGATTGGGCGCTTGATTTTCCAAAAAACCACAAAAAGCCCATTTTGTGTCGCTCTTTCAAATTCATGTAATGATTGAAAAAAAATTTTTTTTTTAAATTCAATTGCCAATCCTTGTAGAGAATTTATTCAAGTTTTTGAAACCAACCTCAAAATTTCTGTGTGATCATTGGTTGCTGAGATATTGGTAATCAAAGACAAAATGATCTTTTTCCATTCAAACACCGATTTCTCAGCGAGAAATGCTCGTATCGAGATTTTTAAAAATCCAATTTAAAGCTGAATAAACAAGCTATCCGGTCCATATAGAGGTTAAGTCGAACAAAAAAATTCCACGTCCGTAGATTTAAAAAAAACTAAAAAAATTTCGAAATTTTTTTTTTCGGTGGTTTTCTTATGATTACTCGAAAAATATTTTCAAAAAAAAATTTTCGAACTCAGATCCGAAAACTAGACACTTAGAGCTACAATTTGCTTTTTTTTTTCTGCTGTACGACCATTTTTGTATAAGTTACAGCCTGTTAAAAATCCCCCAATAATTTGGATTTTTTTCTTGCTCCTTTAATTTTTGTGCGAAGTGTATATATATATATATATATTCATTGAAGTTAGTTACAGGACTTATGTCCCTAAAGTATGCATGGAAATAGACATCCGGAATTATTATAGGAGTTCCTCAAGGTCCTCTCGTATATGTCTCTGAAGCATGCAGGTACGTGTATATGTATTTATATATGAGGCGATTTGTAAAGTTAATCCGAGCACCCATGTGCTCGTCCTTGAAGATACGGGTGAGCTTAGCGGTAAGGTTATTATGGGAACTGTTTGTCCCTAAAGTCTGCGGGTAGATATACGCGTGCTAAATTTAAAGATATATTGATGAATGTTTTATAGAACGGGGTTTCTGAATGAAATCGACCATATATGGGTCGTTCTGATTAACATGTACCCCAAGAAAAACATAAATGAGCGCGTTTAGCGCGAGGAAAGAATCTTAATAATTATTACAATTCGTACCAGATATGAATATTTGGGGGGTGGGAGTGTTAGGACGTAACAATACCAACGGTAGTAGTCGAAGAGTTTAGGTGCAAAGGCACGAAACATGGTTCCCTCATTCCGGACGACCAAAAGGCGTTTCGGGAAGAGGATAGGACCGAATGTGAAAATAATTTACTCACTCCGGACGACCAAATGGCGTTCCAGGAAGAGGATAAAAATCAAAAGGGTTTCCTCACTCCGGACGACCAAAAGGCGTTTCAGGAAGAGGATAGGACCCGATGTGAAAATAATTCCCTCACTCCGGACGACCAAAAGGCGTTTCAGGTAGAGGAGAAAAGTTTAATTGTTCCCCATCTTGACGACCGAATGGCGTCTCTGGAAGAGGGTATATTACGGTTTGAAATTGCGCGCAATAAAAAGGTTTTAAAAGTCGAAATAAAATTTAAAGTAAAAAAGATTTGCGACTCACTCCGTCTCAACCATCTAAACGAGGAAGAACGGTTGAGCGTGGATAAAATTATAAGCGAGAAGTCGGACCTATTTCATTTGCCAGGAAAAGTCCTAGGCCTTACAGATAAAATCGAACATAAGATAACGACGAACGACGATCAACCAGTTTTTACGAGGCAGTATAGATTTCCGCCCGTTCATAAAGATGAAATTACGAAACGATTTGAAGAATTAATTGAAGGGGAAGTAATTCAACCGTCAAACTCCCCTTATAGTTCGCCTCTGTGCATAGTTCCCAAAAAGGCGGACGCACAAGGAAATCCAAAGTGGCATATGGTCATCGATTATAGGAACTTAAACGAAAAGACAATTGGCGATGCTTATCCATTACCTCAAATAACCGAAATTCTCGAACAATTGGGTAATGCGAGATAATTTTCAGTATTCGACCTGGCCAGCGGTTTTCATCAAATTAAAGTACATCCAGATGATTCTTACAAGACAGCATTTGCTGTCTTGTGAAAATCGAAGTGACCATTCGGTCACTTCGAGTTCGACCGAATGCCGTTTTGATTAAAAAACGCTCCGGCGACATTTCAAAGATTAATGGATCGAGTCTTAACAGGCCTTCAACGCACCGAGCTGTTTGTTTATTTTGACGACATCGCCATTTATGCAAAGACACTAGTTGAATACGAGAATAAATTAAAGAAACTCGCGAAAAAATTAAGGCAGGCCAATCTACATTTACAACCGGACAAGTGTGAATTTTTAGGACGAGAAGTGGCATATTTGGGTCTAATCATAAGTGAGGACGGGATTAAACCCGATCCTAAAAAATTGGAGGCTCTACAGGGATTCCCTAGGCCTACCACTCCGAAAAAAATAAAACAATTTTTAGGACTTGCAGGTTATTACCGCAGGTTTATCGAAAATTTTTCAGGCATTGCAAAGCCACTCACGAATTTATTTAAAAAGGGGTCGACCTTCAAATGGACGGACCCTCACCAAAAAGCCTTTGAAGCGTTTATCGAGGCGATGTGTAGAGAACCAATTCTGCAATATCCGGATTTCACAAAAACATTCATCATAACAAGGACGCATCCGATCACGCCATCGGCGGAATTTTGAGCCAAGGCGAAATTGGTAAAGATAAACCCGTCAGTTACACCTCTCGAACTCTTGGAAAACACGAAATTAATTACTCAGTGATCGAGAAGGAAGTATTGGCTATCAGTTCTTGCCTAAATCATTTCAGACCTTATGTCTGCGGCCGTGAATTCTTATTGGCAACGGATCACAAGCCGCTCGTATGGCTTCACTCCGTACAAGACCCGGCCAATAGCCTTGTGCATTGGCGCCTTAGCCTTGCTAATTATACTTATAAAATTGTATACAAACCAGGAAGGGTAAACAGCAATGCTGACGCCCTTTCCCTGAACCCGGCAGTAAAAAATTAGACTGTGCTCATGGTAAAGCATACGCCATGTAAAAGAAAATCCCAATCGCCCATCGTTGGCCCAAGTCGGGCAAAAATTGGCAATCCGACTCCTCGCGAATACACCGAATCGGACACGGACGATAGATTGTTCGACCCAACAACTGGAAAAAATCCAGCTAAAAACCGAAAACCTACCTTAAATCCTAATACGGATATGGAGGGAATCCCCGATCCGTCGGACGGCAAAAAAAGGAAAAATTCACCTGAAAAAAGGAAAAAGATGGCCGACTCCGCGGTCGAGGACGATTTGCTCGGTTTCCGTAATTTCCCGACTATTTTGCAAACGTCTAGCACGTCTCGTCGTTGGGAAAAAGAAAAAGAATCTCCGAAAACCCGGAACCTGGAAGAACCTCCTTCTCATCCTCAATCCGTCGAACCTGTAAAAAAAACAACATTGCACACGTCCATTCCAGACGCAAGTCCAGACGACAGAATCACGGAAAACTTTCAAATATCGCAACTTTTAGAAGATCGAGAAATAGCCCCATTCCCTGAGGATTCCGAAATTCTGGAACCCTCTGAACATGGCGAAAACATTGAGAATATCGAGCATCTCACCGAAAACTTAAGTGACTCAGACGACGACTCTGTTAAGAGCGACATAATTGATAATGAAAACCCGAGTATGCATTACCGAAGGAAAACAGTAAAGCCCAAGGTAGACTCACCATACGCGAAACGCGTTAAAATTTGTCCATGTTCAAGGACAATCTCGTTGTCTTCGTCACCACCTCCGACAGACCAATCGACGACGTAGCAAAAGATCTCCAACCCCAAAATTAGTTTCCCGAAATCGAGGAAACCACGTAAGTAGTATGGGGGCCACTATGGCGACCCCCACTCCTCATCCCCACTCCTCATCCCCACTCCTACCCCCACTCCTCGGCAGCCGAGGTGGTGGGGATGGAGTGGGGATGACCGTGCTTATCCCCTCCTCCGCGCCCCAGAGGGGAGCGGAGGGGGGGAAGGCCGGAGTGGGGGTTTCGCCATAGTGGCCCCTTTTTTTTGCTTTATTAAAATATGTTCACAAAGTATACATTTTTATGATATGTACATGATATCGCTGTTAATTAACCGTTTCAACTGATGGTTTATGAGATTATCGGTGACGCTTGTTCTGGCGCGTGCGGAGAGTTCGCCGGGTATACAGGATAGGGTGCGTTGAACACTTTCCTGAATTTTCGTCTTCCTTTTACGAACCCGTCGCCGTAAGCGACGCGCTGTCATGCTGAATAATTTGGCTGCGATTGCGCTGACAAGTGCATTTTTACACTTTGTCACGTCTTCGGTGGAGCGATGAAGCCATGCCATGTAGCCGTTTATGCGTTCCTCCAATAGCTGCAGCACGACTAAGTCATCTTTTATGAAGGTGAAGAATGGCGCCGCACGGTGTATAGCGTTTGCTCCGTAGTCGTTGCAATTTTGGATAGTTACGGTGGGCCGGTTGAGATGTTCACCGTATTCTAAATCGTAACTATCGCAGGAAACCACGGTGTGGACCGTAGGAGTGTTTCCCTCGCCATTGAGATACGCTGTGATCGTAGAGAGACGTTCGCGAAAATCCAACCACGACGGAGTATTTAGCGTTGTCCAACCGTTGCTGTCGCATGTGAAACGCATGACAGGGTGTAATTGATTAGCACTGATAACTTCAATACCCAACCGCACACTTTTTGTCAAGCAGTTGTTGAGATTATGGGATATTTGTAGTAGCAGCGGGCACGGTTTATAGCAGCGATTATCGGAAGCCTCGTTTGCCATGGCTGCTCTGGGTCGACTGAATCACGCGAGTGAGATGTCGTTGTCTTTCGCGGGAACTGCAGACGCTGCACTATTCGGCGGCTGGCTTGAATTCCAGAGTGTTGAAATCGTCCCCGAAGAACTCCATGAGAAGATTATTCTCGTGCGCAGCCGTCACCATCTGCCGGAACAGCGTTTCGTTTTCCAGAACTTTGGTGAATCTGGATGGTAGAAAGCACGCGAACTCCCTGTCCACTTCAATGATGATTCTGGGCCCGAAGCGTGTTTTTACTGGCCGTACATCAGAAAACTTGTAGTCGGTTTTTAGCGAAAGTTCCGACAGTTTTTTCGTCGGCAGGAAGCCCGACAACTTTCCGATCTTGTTGATTTGGGAGAAGTCCATCGCTGATATTGAGCTTTTGAATTTCACGGGTTAAAATTTGTAACGCTGTTCTTCTCTGAATGAGTATTTGAAGAGCAGCTAAGTTTTGCAAGAATGCTTCAACGCGAACTTTTAACTCGCACCGCTTCCTCTGCATATGCGTCTGCTGTTGCCGCCCGAGAACAATTAACAATGCGGAACGACTGATCCCTTGTATCTCTGCTACACCCTCCCACCATACCCGCAGCTTCCCCCACCGCGTTTCGCCAAGAGTCGCACAAAACAAAATGGCTGATGTCGAAGAGCGCCAGGCGGAGTCTCTAGCAAAATTGCTGACGATGTCGTTGCTATGCGCCGCTGAATAAAGTTCGAGACACAGAGAAATATTCCAAGTGTCATTATTTTATTGAACGGTTAGCGATTACGGGAGCAGCAGCCCTGTACACAATGTAAACTTTTATGATTGAAGGAATTGCTGCCTCCTGCAGGCAGACCCTTATTGAACATTTTACGCGTAGCTTTATTCTGCTTATGGCTAAATGTCTTGTAGTAGTCGCCAACTATTTTATCGTTGCGTGATAGATCATTTGAAAATACGCTTCTAAACTTATGCATATCGAAGCCAGTACACATATAATGAAGAAACATAATGCAATACTGTCCGCAGCACTGCGAATCCGCAGCTTGAAGCTGATCAGTGCTGTATCGGAAGAGTTTACAGTTTCCTCGGAGTCGACGGAGATGCTGCGGGATGATTGGTGGTAGTCCGTAGCTATCGAAGTACCATCCGTGTCCCTCTCGATCGACATACATGGCGATCCAGTGGGTACCGGGCTGTTTATATCCATCAGTATTGGCGACAATAGCCGTTGGTTTTGTCCAAACTTTTGGTGAGCGATCTGCGGGGTATACGCCAACAGCGTGATTTTTTATATCACGTAGAGAGTCGAGGATTTGAAGGCTGTTCATAGCAGGGCTCGCCGCAGGGCAAACCAACCGATAACGCTGTTGTTGTCCTATATTCCCATAGCGACTCACGACGTTCACTCTGACAGAGCAGCGTTTTAATCCTCATCACATTATCCAGGGCACACTTATACGATTGATTTTGCCGTATCGCGGCGTGATATGAGCAATGTGTACCGGCCCCCGGAAGATGCTGAAATGAGATATTATCCTCATCCTCCTCCAAATTTATAATATAGTAGCCGGTGAGTTGCGCTAAATAGGACGATTTAGCGACACCTCGTACAAATATCCGCGTAGAATCGGTAGCGATTGCCCTAAAAATTCTCTCAATACAGCATAATGGTATATGACCCTCGAACCATTTTATACCGTGATGCTCCCGCGTCACCCGTTCGTTCGTTCTTTTCACATCCGACGGTAATTGTCTGTATGTGTGAGGTGGAGCGACGATCCAATGATCGTGCCACGATGAATCGATTGACGCAACAGCCACTTCTTTCGGTATAAAGTTGTAGTGCTTATCCGTCAAGCCTTGTATGTCTATCGCGATACTCATGATGGTTCTGCTGTGAGTGCTCTGCTCGAACTGGAGAGCTCAACCGCTGAAATCTACAATAACTTGCCGGGAAGCATCAACCTCCACCACGTTATCATATTCCGCATACACAACACAATTTACCGTTGAAGTTATTGCCTCGCCGAAGCGTACTTCGAGCCTCACGCTACCGTGTTTCACCAAATTCCAATGACTGTTACTGTTCGCCGAAAGATCGGGCGTTAGATCAAACGCAAAAAGACAATAGCCCCAGGGATACGCTGTGCGAGTAATTGAATTACCCTGATTGAGAAAGTGAATGCCAGTCCCTGAGAATAATGTATGATACGCATCCACATATAGATGCGTGTCGTCAAAGTTAGGCTGGAGTGCTTTCGACGCTATCTGCACACCGTCAGCATATAACGCAAGATAATTAATTTTATAATTCTGAAAGTTAAACGGGTTCAACGCGCGGTTACCGTTGAATGCTTTATTATCGACAAACCCTATAATTATGCGCTTAGGCAGTTGGCCCAGTATAACATTGTCCAAAGTATCGCCGTGCACTCCTGCATGCATCGATATAGACTTAACCTCGACACGTGTCAAAGGATATTTTGCTGTAGATTTTGATAATGCTCGCGCGTGAGCTAAAAGTATACCAGGGGCAATTTTAGCGCGGCGTACGAGAAGCGATGCCTCGGTAATATGCATGCTGAAATCTTTCGAGGAAGTCATAAGACAGACTGCGTCGCTGGTACGTACAAGGCGTAATCGCATCTCCACACCGTTTATAAGAAATCGCTCTTGATTGAAAATATCGCAATGGAGGTGGCCGAGGAGATCGATCTCATTGCGCCCATTGAGGACCATTCGACGATTAGCAAGGCCTGCATTAGCTTCTGCTACATCGTCCATTTTACCGGCCGTATCACTGTACCACAGGCAGCTTGAAAGATGAGAGCTTTTCGCACCCTGCCCATAATTTAATAAGTTTTCAATGTAGGCCCTGTATGCATAAGCATTATTGGGTGGAGATACGAGCTTCTGATTGAGAAATACATCGACTTGATTGAACAGCGAATGAAGTAAATTATTGACGGGCCCCACTCTAATGGTAGGGTCGGGTTTCACTGCACTCGAGCGTATTTGGACACGTATGCTTAGCATGGTATGAGCAAGATCGATGTATTCGTCACCTTGGCCAGGTACCACAAATTCTATTGGTGAATCATCCGTCAGAGATGAGATCGGTTTATAGTGCACCCATTGCGTTCCCTCGATGGTTGTTTGAGTCGGCGGTAGTGTGAATAGTTCCAACTCAGACTTCAAACACTCACACGAATGGGCATGCAAGAACGCCATTTTCACGAGAAGATATCTGACACTGTCCTAGCTCGCGACTTCTTCTTCTTCTTCTTCGGCGTTCTCTTTCTAGCTGTTCTCTTCTTTTTTTTAACACAATTTGTACGTTTTTTCTTCAACGCGGCTGTTTTCTCTTTTAGGCCGATCCTACGCGCGCTGTAGTTACTGAGCGAATGCGCAAGCTTGTGAATTTTCGAGGCCTTATATCCTCAGCCCTGCATAAGACTATTGAGTTTTTCCTCAGCTTTTCGCTTCAAACTCAAACCCGATTCGCGCAAACGCGATTTGAAGGCTTCCCTAGGCTGAATTCCTGCATCCATTATATCGCTCGCCACATTAAGACCTGACCGTATAGCCTCTTTGCCGACAACGCGCGCCCCTTGTTTTAAGAGAGGTAAAATGCGCCGGAAAAGGCCGCCAAGGAAACTGCCGATACCGTGACCCCTCTGGTTCGGCGACCCTATGTATACTTGGCTAATTCCCCCGTACCCTGTTCTACCTGCGCCCACTTGTGCGTCAAAGTACTCATCGTAGTAATTCATGTTGCTCTCTCTCTCTCTCTTTCTCTACCGCAGCTAAGCTAGGCGTTCGAACTGGAGTGTCACGGATAGCGTTCCACCCTCGAATGGCATCCAATGCCCGAATTCATCTCTTATATCGATATCTATCGATTGAAAGCTGGTACGTAGAAGAGGTATATACCACGGTGGCGAAAAACTTTTGATTTTCACAGAGCCGTAATTATAATTATTATCAATGTCAAAGGGAACGACACGTAATAACGGCGCGTGTACATCGCCGGTCATGTAGGACTCGCAAATATCCGTATTAACAAATAGCATATTGGGTATACCGTTCATGAGACTAGCCGGCTGCGGCGCAATATACTGATTCGCTACCACAAGACCCGTACTATGAGTGAAGCCTAAAATTTTGTTAATTATGGGGGAACAGTGGAAAGCGTGTTCTAGATTTTTGCACTCGGCGCAGACACGCTCTACCGAGACATAGCCGTTAAGAGTATGCTGAAATTTCAAATGTCCTGCGATACTTTGAATAATCATCCCGCAGCATCTCCGTCGACTCCGAGGAAACTGTAAACTCTTCCGATACAGCACTGATCAGCTTCAAGCTGCGGATTCGCAGTGCTGCGGACAGTATTGCATTATGTTTCTTCATTATATGTGTACTGGCTTCGGTATGCATAAGTTTAGAAGCGTATTTTCAAATGATCTATCACGCAACGATAAAATAGTTGGCGACTACTACAAGACATTTAGCCATAAGCAGAATAAAGCTACGCGTAAAATGTTCATTAAGGGTCTGCCTGCAGGAGGCAGCAATTCCTTCAATCATAAAAGTTTACATTGTGTACAGGGCTGCTGCTCCCGTAATCGCTAACCGTTCAATAAAATAATGACACTTGGAATATTTCTCTGTGTCTCGAACTTTATTCAGCGGCGCATAGCAACGACATCGTCAGCAATTTTGCTAGAGACTCCGCCTGGCGCTCTTCGACATCAGCCATTCTGTTTTGTGCGACTCTTGGCGAAACGCGGTGGGGGAAGCTGCGGGTATGGTGGGAGGGTTTAGCAGAGATACAAGGGATCAGTCGTTCCGCATTGTTAATTGTTCTCGGGCGGCAACAGCAGACGCATATGCAGAGGAAGCGGTGCGAGTTAAAAGTTCGCGTTGAAGCATTCTTGCAAAACTTAGCTGCTCTTCAAATACTCATTCAGAGAAGAACAGCGTTACAAATTTTAACCCGTGAAATTCAAAAGCTCAATATCAGCGATGGACTTCTCCCAAATCAACAAGATCGGAAAGTTGTCGGGCTTCCTGCCGACGAAAAAACTGTCGGAACTTTCGCTAAAAACCGACTACAAGATTTCTGATGTACGGCCAGTAAAAACACGCTTCGGGCCCAGAATCATCATTGAAGTGGACAGGGAGTTCGCGTGCTTTCTACCATCCAGATTCACCAAAGTTCTGGAAAACGAAACGCTGTTCCGGCAGATGGTGACGGCTGCGCACGAGAATAATCTTCTCATGGAGTTCTTCGGGGACGATTTCAACACTCTGGAATTCAAGCCAGCCGCCGAATAGTGCAGCGTCTGCAGTTCCCGCGAAAGACAACGACATCTCACTCGCGTGATTCAGTCGACCCAGAGCAGCCATGGCAAACGAGGCTTCCGATAATCGCTGCTATAAACCGTGCCCGCTGCTACTACAAATATCCCATAATCTCAACAACTGCTTGACAAAAAGTGTGCGGTTGGGTATTGAAGTTATCAGTGCTAATCAATTACACCCTGTCATGCGTTTCACATGCGACAGCAACGGTTGGACAACGCTAAATACTCCGTCGTGGTTGGATTTTCGCGAACGTCTCTCTACGATCACAGCGTATCTCAATGGCGAGGGAAACACTCCTACGGTCCACACCGTGGTTTCCTGCGATAGTTACAATTTAGAATACGGTGAACATCTCAACCGGCCCACCGTAACTATCCAAAATTGCAACGACTACGGAGCAAACGCTATACACCGTGCGGCGCCATTCTTCACCTTCATAAAAGATGACTTAGTCGTGCTGCAGCTATTGGAGGAACGCATAAACGGCTACATGGCATAGCTTCATCGCTCCACCGAAGACGTGACAAAGTGTAAAAATGCACTTGTCAGCGTAATCGCAGCCAAATTATTCAGCATGACAGCGCGTCGCTTACGGCGACGGGTTCGTAAAAGGAAGACGAAAATTCAGGAAAGTGTTCAACGCACCCTATCCTGTATACCCGGCGAACTCTCCGCACGCGCCAGAACAAGCGTCACCGATAATCTCATAAACCATCAGTTGAAACGGTTAATTAACAGCGATATCATGTACATATCATAAAAATGTATACTTTGTGAACATATTTTAATGAAGCAAAAAAAAGGGGCCACTATGGCGAAACCCCCACTCCGGCCTTCCCCCCCTCCGCTCCCCTCTGGGGCGCGGGGGAGGGGATAAGCACGGTCATCCCCACTCCATCCCCACCACCTCGGCTGCCGAGGAGTGGGGGTAGGAGTGGGGATGAGGAGTGGGGGTCGCCATAGTGGCCCCCATACTACTCACGTATTTACGACTCAAGGTGATAAACGAAAATTCAAGATGCATATTAGCTATACCGTTTTTGGCTAATGTACACGAATATCTATTGATCAAGGACCTTGAGGAATCCCTCGACTGCTTGAAAAACTTTGTCCGCGAAACATCTACGAAACTAATTCATGTCGCGAAAACAAACACCATAAAAAATGTAACATGGAACGAAATTAAAACCCTCTAGATACGAACGCTAGACAACGACGAAGTTACGTTGACCATTTGTAAACATCTCATTCAATATCCTCCCCAGGAAAATCGTACTTCAATTGTAGAGGTTGGTAGGAGGTCATAAGGGAGTAAATATAACGTACAAACGAATCAGAGACAATTTCTTTTGGAAAAACATGAAAAACGAAATTCAAGAGTACATTCAACATTGTAGAGGTTGCCAATTAACAAAGTTACTGCGAGTCAAAACTGAGCAACCCATGGTTTTCACTGACACTCCAAGGGCGGCCGGTGACAAAGTGGCGATGGACGTGGTCGGACCACTTCCTATCACGAAGATGGGCAACGAGCACGTGCTTACCGTCCAGGATCTTCTCACCAGGTACTTGTTGGCAATTCCGCTGCAAAGGACAACGGCGATCAACATCGGCGAGGCGTTCGTCAAAAACTTCATCGCTCGTGTTTCGGGTCCTCGCGCCCTTCTCACCGACCAGCGGGCGAACTTTCGGAGCAGTTTTATGACGGCCATCGCGAGGAAATTTAAAATCAAAATGTACCAAACATCAGCCTTCTACCCGCAGTCCAACGGGTCAATCGAAAGCTCTCACCACGTCCTCGCGGAATATCTGTGTTACGTCGTCCCATTTTTAATCGATAATTAATCGTCTTTTAATTTACCTTTCAGGATTTGAATATACGAATAGGAAGTGTGCCACGAACGTACGGATTATAATGAATCAGGTCGTA